>JAWNPO010000422.1:0-11789 GCA_035047525.1 Drosophila quinaria
GATTAAACGAATTTGTGGTTGTCAGGAGTAAAAAAACAATACGATATTCGAAATTATATAAATTTTAAAACGTAATTAAGGTATTCATGGAATTTGCTTAGTAAGAGTTAATTCAAAAAAAAAATTGAAAAGTGAAAAATATTAATAAGATGAGAAAGTGAAATAAATTAAGGATACCAAATAAAATACCGACTTTTGGTATTTTTATTAAATGTTCTTGATGGTGAATCAGTTAATTAACATGTTAACACGTCCCTTTTCTCATCTATACGTTTCTATAGTACTTATATACAAAATGTAATAATATCATCGAAGAGCTGTAAGTTTTACCTGTTGTAAAAATACAAGTAGTCCAATTGTACTTTCAAGTATTTATATTTATTGTAATATATGTATGTCTGGGCATTCCTAAATGTCGACTTATTATCAGCCCGATTTCATTAATAATAATAATTCAATGATTGTATAAACAGACAAGAATTAAAAATGAAAATCGTTGTATACCATTTTGTATTTTATTATTATCATTGTTGACAGGCAAAGGGCACAAATTGTGCAATGAAACGCATAAATTCGAATAAATATGGCATGTGTCCTTATGAATATTTCTGTTAAATGAAAATGACATATTTAAAATTACACACGCATTTAATGTGAATAAGTGTTTGTGTATGTTGTAAATAAATTGTAAAAACTTTTAAGCAGATGTTTAACTTTTCTGTTTGGTTGGTTTGACAAAAAAGTAGAGCACGGAAAATATTAATAATAAATTTGTTTAGGATTCAAGGTTTACTGGGTGAGTATAATATGGCATTGTGAAAATCGAACAAAATTAAATATTATTTTTTGACATATTTTCCTGGAGAGCTTAAACTGAATTTATTTTACAAATTATTTAAATCACCTTACATCACTTTAATTCGATTCGATGAATTTGAGAGTATTAATTAGTTGCCAAAATATTATAGTCGATTAGGCAGCTAAATAGCTTGCAGTTATTTACGTAATATTAAAGGCTCTAATTGTAATAATTATATAATTTTTCCACAGGCTTTCATTTAAAATACACAAAAACAGCCTGAGGTTGATTGAATTGGACTGAATTTATTCTACGAACAATGAATAAAATTGCGTTGAGACCAAAGGTCGATCATGGTTCAAAGAATACCAATGAATTCACCGCCAAAGAGCCAAAGTGACTACTTTGCCCTTTTGAGTGCATTGCATGTTGACACGAAAGCAGCATTAGGAGATTTTCAATACATTCAAAAGAAGCTGAAAATTTGCATATTTAAGGTTCAATGAAAAAGGTCAAAGCAAGTTCAATAAATGGTTTCAAATTCAAAGCAAATTCTAAACTCAAAGGAGTTGCCATTAGTTGCTAATAATATGATTGAAATAAAGTAGCTTATCGATCGATAATGTGATAATGCTTCGAAACACGAGTTGGTTTAACAGTTGCACATTCAATCTTGTTGTAAATTGTAATTAATTAAATAGGCAACAAGTTGTGGTTTTGCTTAACTGCTATTATGTATGTACTTACAGCCAGCAATTCACATTGGAATCAAATTTAATCATTGCAAAATTTTAAGACCAAAACAATTTGCATGGTCGTTAAAGTTGTGAACTTTGGATAACATTTCCACTGAGTTTTCAGTACTTTTCCGGTCTCAACAATATTAATGCTCACAAATTGCTTGTTGTGTTAACTTGGCGATAAACCCTATTTACTGTTTACTGTTTGCTCTTTGCCTTGGCAGTTGTTGTATTAATTTTTCTTATTTTGTGTTGCCTACAACACATTTAGCGTAATAGGATTTTATGGGTTTTCACACAGAACGCAATGTGGGCAATTCGAGAAAAGCTTGGGCAAATCAAGAAGGTTTTTCCCCCATTGAATTGGCATTTTGTGGAAATGGAATGAAAGCATAAAATAACAATTTGCATAATAAGCTGATATTCCGTTGGAGGTTTCTATTGCGATTTTAACGTATCGTATCGAGTTCTTTAACTTTAGGTCATTGCCATGACAGTAAAAGCCTTCAAAATGCTGTTGAAAAGAATCCCTAATGTATTTGCTATCATCGTATGATATCATACATACATCTTGTCAAGTTGTCACAAGCAACAGACGTTCGGTGTTGAATGGCATAACTCTGAATTTTGAGCAAGTGCCTATGCTTGTCTATGCCCTAGTGCGAACCAAATTTAATGGCTATCAATTCCCTAATTTACATATAAACATCATATGTTTGTAGGTCTCTGTGTGTATGCGGCATGCAAAGAGTCTCCAAATCAGTTTACTCGCTACATTAACTTGCTAATTGGCATGCAACACTTAAGCCGCATTTCCACTAATCCATGACAAACATTTCAGAAGACCACGAACTCCTAATTAGGTGTATGAACTACTACTACTACTACAAGCAATTTATAGAAATCTGAGAGTTTGTTAAATTATTTAAAACAAATATAAGCAGTTGGTTCAGTATTGTAAATAGCTGAAGTAGTTGAAGGTTTGATACACCAACAGCTAACAGCTATATTTAAATTGTGATTAAGCGGGGTATCTGATTGTAGAGTGTCCTGTCTTAGCTGAAAATTTAGGAGTCTGAGGGACAAGGTAATAATAACAGAATAATTATATAAATAAAAACAAAAAAAAAAAGAGTGACAAAGAGTTCTCAACAGTATGAATTTTATTATTAGTGTAACAAAGCTTAACAGCATTTTTATAAATGTTTGCAGGATAATTAATCTTCTTGCTGTCAAACCCTTTTTTTGACTTTTACCAGCATTATAGAACATATATGTTTGTTCTGATAAGATTAAACTACTTTAAAAATATTTCTATTCTGAGACCTTTTTAAAGTGTTTAAAGTATTTGATCTACAGCTACTTTACAGAGGTAAACTTGAATTTATATTTTTTTTATGTGTAGATGTTACCTAAAATAGTTGACGCCAATTTGGCGTCAGTAGGAACAGTTTGATAAGGGTCTAAAATCTAATAATGTATACAAATGAAATTCTATAAATATTCAACTGAAATTATTCTCTCCTTTGCTATGTGGCTACAAATGTCATGTCATGTCACTGTCAGATGCAAAAGTTATACCAAAATCCGTATAAAATTACTGTATCAAATTTCATTGCTTACATTTTAGCAAATTCCTTGTAATTTGAATTTTGCAGTTGCACAGGAAAAAAAACATTGCCAGAGGTAGAATGAGAGCAAGATCACAAATATAAAAGTTGGTATTACGAGGAAGGGAGGCAGTAATTTGGATGACCACAGATTCCAATTAAAATACGCATATGTGATACGAGTTCATTCATTGACTAAATGAACAACGATACGAATAAATTTTACAGCTTTTTTGAAATTTCTGTAAATGTAATCTCTGCAGATGTATTTATGCGATGATAAGTTTTATAGAAAGTCATATTTATTAACAGAAATATTTGAATACAGTTGATAACTTTATTTATATGCTAATGTGCTCCGTTTTAAAATGATATTAAAGATTGATTTTTCAGTAATAAAAGTAATTTTAAAATAAAGAAAATAAAATATTTACATAATGCTTTTTATGCAAACTATGTTGCTTTAAATCAAATTATAGTAGTCAGGGCGAAATTGATCATTATCGAAGGTTATTTAAATTACAAAAGCTTACATATAATTCAGTAAAGGATTTTTCCTTACCACACCATATTTCGTAAACATAAATAAATTTCATTTAAAAATGATTGGAGTACTTGTAAACAAAACATCTTTTGGCATTCTGGCTGGATTAGCCAGTGCCGCGTTCGTTGGTTATTGTGTCTATTTTGATAACAAGCGTCGGAGTCATCCGGATTTCAAGAAGAATCTCATCGAGCGACGTCGCCGCAATCGAAAATCAGGCGGATCCGATGGCATACCAAATTTAACAGATCAGCAATCGATAGAGCAATATTTTATGCAAGAAATTCAAAAGGGCGAACTTCTTATATCCGAGGGTAGCTTTGAACGCGGCGCAGAACATTTGATGAATGCAATTGTTGTATGTAACAAGCCGGGCAAATTGCTCAGTGTTCTACAAAGCACGTTGCCAGTGGAGGTGTTTTCTCTGCTGGTTTACAAACTAAACAATTACAATATGAATGCACAGAGAGCTCCAAGTATGTCAGATGGCTTCCCGGCTGGACTGGTTATAGATGACGGTAGTGTTGAATGATCAGTAGTAAAGTCCAGCTCAACAACAGATTCATATATACATAACCCACGCTCACGCACACACACACAAACAATTAAATTTTAGCCAAATTTGTATTTATTGTTTCCAGATTCAAGTTAAAAAGATTACGAATCTAAATGTAATTTAATTAAATTTATGCACATGTATTTATTTATGAAGTTAGTTTTGCACTTACGTTTTCAAAATTGACAATTAGTTTTGTCTGTCCGTCTGTCGTACATTGCACAAGGGCCTTAACGTATTTTACAAAACGAGATTAGACTGAATTTCCATGCATGTCTGACAGAAAAGCTGTGGAGAATAGAATGGAAAATGTGCAAACTTTACGCGAAAATTAATGTTGTTCGACTTAGCTTTGTTGCTGAACTAGCAAAAAAAATATCGTATTGATGTACTTGGTGTACTTCAACTTGGAACATCACAACTTTTCCATTTCTTTGCAAAGTATCCGAAAAGTTTCAAATTAACGACTTTAATTATAATGTTGGACATTTCATTCGTTGTTTTTCTGTATACACAAAGGTTGTCTATTTAATTTCGCTTTCTATGTTATGTGTTGATTCGAATGAGCCAAGTAGATTCCTTACACTCTCAGTATCTAGTCTAGTCACTAAAATCTATCTCTTTTTGAGTAGAGCTTAGTTTGCAGATTCAACTGAATTGTTTGTTAATTTCGCACAAATTCCAAGTGTTCGGGTTAAACGGACATAAGCATTGTTTGCAGCAGGTCTATCTGGGCCTTGTTTTCGATTTGGTCGGGTTGACTGCTCATACGACATGCAAAATGGGTTGGCCTGCCAATTCCGGTTGGCAGGCAAATAAACTGGTCTCTGAGGAGCGGGCATATCGAGTTGGTTTCTTGGCATGGTTTGTATGCATAAATTGGGACCCGCACAGCACATTTGTCATTGGAATTGTCTGTGGAAATGACCTTTAGCACGACCCAAAACCTCAACCTCAGTTTAAACTGTTTTTATGCAAAGTTTTCGTCTGTCTTGGCCATTGACCATTTGGCTTTCATTTTGCAGCTGTCATACTGGCTGTTGTTGTACCTGTATGCAATATATTGTTAAATATGTCCGGCTCGAAAGACGCTCGATATTATTTCCTTGGTCGATGCGTCTCAGCAATCCCACATACAGATGTTGTTTATATTCCAGTCAAATAAAACACTTCTCGTATTATTAAATGTTTATTTAAATAATACTTTGCACAATTGTGCGTGTTTCAGTTTTTTTTTTTTTAACTTATTGCGTCTATTTGTGCGTCTTATTTCATGACGATATTTTTCCTCTATATGTGTACTCTTGAGCTGCCAACTTACTTGTATGTAAAAATACCAAAAAACTTAAAATAATCGAGTTCGATACATAATGTTAATTAACATAAATTCAGTTTATCGATAGGACATCGATTTAAAATAAAGATATCGAATATGACTTAATACACTTTTCAACATTCTCCTCCCAAGTATTGCTTTCAGCAATACTTCAATTATAAATCTATTTAACTTGAAGCTTAATTAATTTTACAACGGATCTCTTATAAATACCCGTTTGAGTCTTAATGTCTACAATTCTTACACGGCCATCATTAGAGGGATAAGTTTTAATAACTATGCCTTTTGGCCAACAATTTCTTGGCAAGTCAGAATCCAAGATCAATACTACATCGCCTTCTTGTATAATGCCTTGGTCTTTTGACCATTTTCGGCTGCTTAACAGATACTGTCGATAATCTTTCTTCCATTTCTGCCAAAATACATCTGCCAATCGCTGAGATGCTTTCCAGTTATTAATGCATATTAAATCAGAGTCGGTAGCGTTAGCGTAAAATGAATCTCGGTAATTCGGACCAATTAAAATATTGTTTGGTGTCAAAGGTACTGATTCAATTGAATCTGCTGGGATATACAAAAGAGGTCTGCTATTCATTATAAATTCAATTTCGCAGAACAATGTTCTTAAAACATACTCTTTTGGATAGCGTTCTTTTAGCATAAATGAAAGATATTTTTTGGTTGACTGAATAAGTCTCTCCCAAGCTCCTCCCATGTGGGGACTTAATGGAGGGTTGAATACCCATTTGCATCTCTTTGAGGTGAGAAACTGTGTCAGCTCGTCAATTGGCCATTGTGATGTTACCTCACTGATCTCCTTGCTCGCTTTTATAAAATTTGTCCCGTTGTCTGAATATACCTCCTCTGGTACCCCACGTCGACCTGAAAATTGTCGGAAGACATGCATGAAAGCATTGCTGGATAAATCTTCAGCTGTCTCCAAATGTACGGCACGTGTAGCCATACAAGTCAAAATAACTCCATATCGCTTGACATGACTGCGGTTAACGAGAACTTCAATGGGACCAAAATAATCAACTCCTATTTTTAAGAAAGGTCGTTCAGTCGGTGTCACTCTACATTCAGGTAGTTGGCCCATTCTTGGTACTTGCGGAAGTGCTTTTTTATTCTTACAATATTGACAATTGTAAATTATCTTTTTGACGGTATTGCGACAATTTGTTATCCAAAATCTTTGCCTGAGATTGGCAATTACAGTGTCGGTACCAATGTGACAATTGGCAACATGATAATACTGAACAATCAATTTTGTGATTGCATGTTCTTTGGCTAAAACAATTGGGTTTTTGGAATCATAATCAAAGTCTTTGTCACTAATGTTGTCTAAGCGACCCTTAAGCCTTAATAGTCCATTCTCTGAAACAAATATTGGCAGTGCATTTAATTTACTGATCTTTTCTATGGGTTTTTTCTTTAAAATACAATCAATTTCTTTACCATAGCATTCTTGCTGAATATTTTTAAAGATTAAAATCTCTGCACTCTCAATCTCTGTTGAAATTAATTCGTTGTTAATTGGCTTGTCGTTTGATGGCTTTAAATTATTTACGTATCTTAAGACCCATGTAGTTGTTCTCAAATATCTCAGCCAATTGGAAAATCGTACAGGGTCTGGTAATACAATCGTATTATTTATGACAGAAGTAACGTGGACGTATTCCACAGTTACCTGGTCATCATGAACCTGGCAATTATGAGACAACTTTCCTTTTGGCCATTCATTTTCTGATTTTAATAAAAACGGTGGTCCTTTAAACCATGAACTTGTTGAGGAAAAGTCTATGTCTTTTATTTTTGTGGCCTCGTCTGCAGGGTTGAGTTTTGTCGGTACGTATCTCCAGTCGTTAATATTGGTCAGTTCTTGAATCTCGCCTAACCGTTGTGATACAAAGACCTTAAATCGTTTGCTACTCGACTTTAGCCAATATAACACGATCTCGGCGTCTGTCCATAAATATGTCTTGTCAATGTTTACATTCACTATTTCTTTAATAGTTTTACTGAGTCGTGCTGCAAGGAGCGCACCCTGTAATTCAAGTCTTGGTATTGACATCGGTTTAAGAGGGGCTACCCTCGATTTGGCAAGTATTAATGTGGACTCTACTTGTTGTCCGTCGTCGAATCTCAAATATGCACACGAAGCATATGCCAATTTTGATGCATCACAAAATATGTGCAACTGTACATTACATTTGTCAATATCTAGTGTCGTCATTTTCCTGGGAATAAACAGTTCATTTAGTCTTGCAATATTCTTACATAACTTTTCCCACATAGTACAATGTTCTTCTGTTATTTTATCATCCCAATCTATACCACTTTCCCAGATTGCTTGCAAAAGTATTTTATTTGCTATCAAGACATTGGAAAGAAATCCTAAGGGGTCATAAATGGACATGGTGAGCTTGAGAATCTCACGTTTAGTCGGTCGTCTAGTCAATGACAGTATATCAATGTAAATTGATTGAAACTTTAGGTTGAATGTAAAGACATCTTTCTCATAGTCCCACATCAATCCTAAAACGCGCTCTTCAGTCAGGCTTTTAATTTTCTTGTCAATGCTCTGTGTGTCTGTTTCAGTAATTTTCTCTAAAACTTCCTGTGAATTGCATATCCAATTGCACATTTCAAAACCTGCTTGTTTATGGATAAATGAGACGTCTTTAATCAACTGAACCGCGTTTATGACATCGTCAGCTCCACCCAAATAGTCGTCCATGTAATGTTTTGAAACTATTTCTTGACAAGCTTGTGGAAACTGTTCTTGGAAATCTAAGGCATTTCGGTTTTTAGTTTGTTGGGCAATGCACGGACTGCATTTTGCACCAAAGAAAAGGACTTGTATTTCATATATGTCTGGGGCTTGTAGAAGATCATGTCCTCTCCATAGAATTCTTTGTGCATGTCTGTCTTCTTGTCTGACTTTTATCTGTAGGAACATTTCTTTTATATCGCCCACAAATGCTATCTTTGACCGACGAAAATTCATTAAAACTGTCGTTAACTCGTTATAGAGGTCAGGTCCTGTCAGAAGATAATCATTTAAGCAACTACCATGACTTTTTGCCGCAGCATCAAAAACAATTCTTAGCTTGTTTGGCTTATTGATGTTTGTAACACCAAAGTGTGGTAAATAGTACGTCAAAGGTGTTTGAATTAAGGATTCGTCTTTAGTTAGTTTTTTTAAATAGCCTTTACTAATATAAGATTCAATCACTTCCTTATATTTCATGCCGTATGTCTGGTCTTTGTCTATTTTACGCTCCAATAAAATTAGTCTATTGTAGGCATTGTTGTAACTTTCTGTCAGTTGAATGTCATTGTCTTTCCAAAATAACCCACACTCAAACCTATTACCTTTTCTTATTAGTGTCTTGTCAATTATATCCAAACACTTTTTGTCGTCTAAAGATATTGGATTATCTTTTGGAGAAGTCATTTCATTCTCAATGGACCAATAAGATTTGACTAGGTTATGTAAAATACTTAGATCGTCAGTTTCGTCGTTCTGATTTGTACAGTCAGTTATATGTAGCATGAAATTTGAATGATTGTCACTATAATTTGAATTGACATTGCCGTGAACAACCCATCCTAAAAGAGTCTTACTGCTTGCTGGACCACTAAATGACTCATGCTTGATCTTGCGCGAGACTATGAGTGACCAATTGTCTTGACCAATAAGTATCTTTGGCTTTGCATTATGATAGGCACAATCTTTGAATTCTTTTAAGAATTTCCAATTGTCAACAATGTCGTTTATTCGTACACTTTGCATTGGCAAATTTAAATCGGATACTGTCTTGACTTTACGTAAAGTAAATGTTTTTGAATTATTGGCTTTTCCTTTTATGCGTACACTGACCACTTTGGAATCAATCTGTTCATAAGTCTCGTTATTGGTCCATTGCATTTTCAGAGGACATGTCGGACCTTTTAATTCTAAGTCATTAGCCAACTGTTGATCAATTAATGTAACAGTCGATGCTTCGTCCAAAAGTGCGTATGTGTCAATTCTACCGCTGGGGCTCATAAGTGTAACTGGAATTATTTTAAGCAGTACCTTACTCTGATTTAAATTGATATTACAGTTTTGTTCTGTTTCAATTTGGAGATTTGGACTTTCAGTTGATTTAAGATTCTGACCTGTCAAATTATGTTGTTTGTCTTTATGTAACAACGTATTATGGCTATAGGTACAATTATTGATATTACAAGTCTTCTTGTATTTGCAGTTTTTCATTGCATGATTCTTGCACAAACAAGCAATACATAAATGATTTTTTGAAACGTGCTCCCAACGCTTGTCAATGTCTAGGCTTTTAAATTTGTCACATGAAGATATATAATGATTACTTAGCTTACAAAAATTACAATATTTTGTCGTTGTTTGTTTTTGTTGACTTTTATCATCGGATATTGTTAGTGTTGTATCTTTTGACTTGATTAGACCATAGCCTAATGACTGAGCAGCTTTACTCTTTTTGCCTAACCATTTTTGTAGCACCAGCAGTTTCGGTTCATCTTTGTTTGCATCCTGATAATGTTGCATAAAGGCTATGCGTTGTGTTACTGGAAGTTTATCCAAGATATCGTTAAATAATATCGGATTTCGTATATGGTCAATTTCTTCAAGTGCAAACAAAGTGTGAATTAAATTTGTAAGCTGATCATTTAAATTTATAAGTCTTTCAAATTTGTCTTCTTTAATTGATGGTATATTTCTTATTTTGTCAATCAGTAGTCGTACAATGTGATTTGAATCGCCAAATCGCTCTTTTAAAATGTCTATAATGTTATCTACATTTTGTGGTAATAATAGAAGCGATTGTACTGCTTCCCTAGCTCTGCCTGTCAATGCCTTTCTTAGCCGAGTAATATTTTCGTAATCGTTAAAGTTACAAGTTCCTGTGCTGTTGACAAACTCAGCGTAAAATATTGGCCAATCTAAAGGATCGCCCGAAAATGTTGGCAAATCCTGCGCGACGGTTTGTCTTGCCATAAAATTTTTCATTACGTTTTGGTGCATCGATTCGGCGTTCCCGTTCTCAGCGTTGCAGTTGAATTCTAACTTACGTGGTTGGCCGTTGACCCACTGACTTGTTCTGCGATCCACCTGTGTTCTGCCGTCATGATCATCATTGTCTTGCGCACTACTTGCGCTGCTTGAATGTACTTGTTCCATCTGTCGCTGAAGTTCAACTTGTTGTTTCACCAAAAATTCCATTTGAATTTCAAGCTGCTCCATCCTGGTCGACTTCTTTGAGCATTGTGATGATCCTGATTTATTTCCCGTTGACTTTGGAAAAGGTGTTGACGCTGCAACTACCGTGTCACCAATTTGTTTAGATTCATCATGCTCGGAAGAATTTTGTCTGTTGTCGTCTGCTGCTTTCCTTTGCCTGTCGTAATTGGCGTCTTTACTTTGCGTTTTGGCGGCATTATCGCTGTCTGCTGTCTTTTATATGTATACCCAAGCCTATGGGCTCAGCAATGTATGTATATAAATGTCGCTGTGTATGTGTGTGTATGTGTCGTCGGTGCAACTGTCTGTTGCTTGTATGCGTGTCTAAGTCTGACAAACTTAAACTTGCATATACATACACACTTAACACAAGATGATGAAATAGCTTATGTTGTGTCGTAAGATGCTAAATCAATTGCGATGTGGCGTTAACTTCCATATGCTGTTTCGCTAGGCTTCGAAGGACCATGTTGTTGTACCTGTATGCAATATATTGTTAAATATGTCCGGCTCGAAAGACCATGTTGTTGTACCTGTATGCAATATATTGTTAAATATGTCCGGCTCGAAAGACGCTCGATATTATTTCCTTGGTCGATGCGTCTCAGCAATCCCACAAACAGATGTTGTTTATATTCCAGTCAAATAAAACACTTCTCGTATTATTAAATGTTTATTTAAATAATACTTTGCACAATTGTGCGTGTTTCAGTTTTTTTTTTTTTAACTTATTGCGTCTATTTGTGCGTCTTATTTCATGACGATATTTTTCCTCTATATGTGTACTCTTGAGCTGCCAACTTACTTGTATGTAAAAATACCAAAAAACTTAAAATAATCGAGTTCGATACATAATGTTAATTAACATAAATTCAGTTTATCGATAGGACATCGATTTAAAATAAAGATATCGAATATGACTTAATACACTTTTCAAC
>JAWNPO010000423.1:0-15577 GCA_035047525.1 Drosophila quinaria
GTAAGTCAAGCACTCTCCACTAGTGTTAGGGTTAGTTTGTTGAATGTGTTTGCTCGGTCTGTATTTGCCAGACGGCGTCATTGGCGAGGTGAAGAAGTTGTATGAATGTGTGAGATATGAGAGGCGTGAATAGGTGAATGTGAAATGAATGAATGTGCCTTGTGGCTGGCTTCGCGGGGTTACCAGTCCCGAAGTTTCATGGGAACTTTACTGGTAGTAGCCTTCGGGTTACGAGTCCCGACCAGAGGACTTCTCTGGTACCAGGAGACTTGGGATCACGGAGGCGGTCTCAGCCCCCGCTCAGGTCGCTAAAGTCCTTAGGGATCTGTTAAAGTAGGCCATCGTCCTTTTTGGGCGGTTTGATCTTTGATCAATTATATTAATGCTGCAGTTGCGGAAGAGGTGGAATAGACCTCGCTCTTAACAGTGAGAATGGCATGTCCATGAGCATGTTATTGACTGTGCCATCTGTAGTCTGGCTTAAGCCAGTCTGCATTCTATTCCTTACAGC
Organism: Drosophila quinaria; assembly: GCA_035047525.1. Taxonomy (NCBI): domain Eukaryota; kingdom Metazoa; phylum Arthropoda; class Insecta; order Diptera; family Drosophilidae; genus Drosophila; species Drosophila quinaria. Next base: position 512 of record JAWNPO010000423.1, read on the forward strand.
TATGTTCAAAAATTTTCTTGTGGGTCACCAACCCGTAACTGTTTTGGAGTTAAAAATTGGGAGTAGCCCTGAGTTACGAGGCCTAACCGGAGGCTTTATTCTGGTACCACGGGTGACCAGGTGCCGACGGACTTGTTCCAATTGTTCTGGTCTCTGTGGGTCCACTTCGGGGGAGTATCGTGGCGGGCTGTGGTTAGGACCCATATGCGGGTAGGGCCTGGGCCCGATCGTGGAGTTGCGTTATACAAAACGCGTGCCCGCGACCGCATAGACCGGCAGAGGTTTTAGATAGGCCTTGCCCTCCTCACCAAGGAGGCAGTTCACGACCAAACAGTAGTGACTGCAATTGGTACTTGCGGGATATTATCCAAGAGGGCGTTGATTGACGCTTGGGCTCATCCAGTGCTTCTTGCATCCGTGAGATTAAGCCAATACGGCAGGAGCTCACGTGGAACACATCGACTTTCATGTCCCTATCTACTATCTAGCGAAACCACAGCCATGTGAACGGGCTTGGAATAATTAGCGGGGAAAGAAGACCCTTTTGAGCTTGACTCTAATCTGGCAGTGTAAGGAGACATAAGAGGTGTAGAATAAGTGGGAGATATTGGACTTCGGTTTAGTATCGACAATGAAATACCACTACTCTTATTGTTTCCTTACTTACTTGATTAAATGGAACGTGTATCATTTCCTAGCCATTATACGGATATATTTATTATATCTTATGGTATTGGGTTTTGATGCAAGCTTCTTGATCAAAGTATCACGAGTTTGTTATATAATCGCAAACAAATTATTTAATGAGAGAGTGCATTTATGTACTTTTGATTTAAAAATTTGGTATAACTCCAATTACTCAGGTATGATCCAATTCAAGGACATTGCCAGGTAGGGAGTTTGACTGGGGCGGTACATCTCTCAAATAATAACGGAGGTGTCCCAAGGCCAGCTCAGTGCGGACAGAAACCACACATAGAGCAAAAGGGCAAATGCTGACTTGATCTCGGTGTTCAGTACACACAGGGACAGCAAAAGCTCGGCCTATCGATCCTTTTGGTTTAAAGAGTTTTTAACAAGAGGTGTCAGAAAAGTTACCATAGGGATAACTGGCTTGTGGCGGCCAAGCGTTCATAGCGACGTCGCTTTTTGATCCTTCGATGTCGGCTCTTCCTATCATTGTGAAGCAAAATTCACCAAGCGTTGGATTGTTCACCCATGCAAGGGAACGTGAGCTGGGTTTAGACCGTCGTGAGACAGGTTAGTTTTACCCTACTAATGACAAAACGTTGTTGCGACAGCATTCCTGCGTAGTACGAGAGGAACCGCAGGTACGGACCAATGGCACAATACTTGTTCGAGCGAACAGTGGTATGACGCTACGTCCGTTGGATTATGCCTGAACGCCTCTAAGGTCGTATCCGTGCTGGACTGCAATGATAAATAAGGGGCAATTTGCATTGTATGGCTTCTAAACCATTAAAAGTTTATTATTCATTTAATAGGCGACAATGGATGTGATGCCAATGTTACATATAACATAGTAAATTGGGAGGATCTTCGATCACCTGATGCCGCGCTAGTTATATATTAAAACATTATTTAATACAATGACAAAGCCTAGAATCAATTGTAAACGACTTTTATAACAGGCAAGGTGTTGTAAGTGGTTGAGCAGCTGCCATACTGCGATCCACTGAAGCTTATCCTTTGCTTGATGATTCGATAAAAAGAAAATAAAAAACAAGAAACAGATATGTATATATATTTATTGTATATTATATGTGTGCGCGTATGCGCATACATATGTATATAATTTTATATATATGCATATGAAATAAATGATATATACAAAATATAATATTAATTATATATGTATCAATATATCATTTCAGATTATGTATATAAAAATATTTATTATATATTTTATATAATATGTGTGCATATGCGCATATATTTATATATAATACTTAATATATATACTTATATATATAATATATATATAACTATATGTTATATATGGTATACCAATGTATCGTCATCTTATTAGTGACGGAAAGAAATATATATGAGATATCATATATAAAAAGACTTGTCATAACTTGTCATATAAAATATTTTATTCAAAATATTTATATGCTTATAAAGGTGTCCGAGAATGGTATATTATATATACTTAAAAGAATTGGCTTAAAATTATTGTCTTAAGACAATATATAATATATAACATATTTCATTCAAAATATGCTTATATAGGTATACAAATGTATCGTCATCTTATTAGTGACGGAAAGAAATATATATGAGATATCATATATAAAAAAGACTTGTCATAACTTGTCATATAAAATATTTTATTCAAAATATTTAAATGCTTATAAAGGTGTCCGAGAATGGTATATTATATACTTAAAAGAATTGGCTTAAAATTATTGTCTTAAGACAATATATAATATATAACATATTTCATTCAAAATATGCTTATATAGGTATACAAATGTATCGTCATCTTATTAGTGACGGAAAAAAATATATATGAGATATCATATATAAAAAAGACTTGTCATAACTTGTCATATAAAATATTTTATTCAAAATATTTATATGCTTATAAAGGTGTCCGAGAATGGTATATTATATACTTAAAAGAATTGGCTTAAAATTATTGTCTTAAGACAATATATAATATATAACATATTTCATTCAAAATATGCTTATATATGTATACAAATGTATCGTCATCTTATTAGTGACGGAAAGAAATATATATGAGATATCATATATAAAAAAGACTTGTCATAACTTGTCATATAAAATATTTTATTCAAAATATTTATATGCTTATAACGGTGTCCCAATGGTATATTATATACTTAAAAGAATTGGCTTAAAATTATTGTCTTAAGACAATATATAATATATAACATATTTCATTCAAAATATGCTTATATAGGTATACCAATGTATCGTCATCTTATTAGTGACGGAAAGAAATATATATGAGATATCATATATAAAAAAGACTTGTCATAACTTGTCATATAAAATATTTTATTCAAAATATTTATATGCTTATAAAGGTGTCCGAGAATGGTATATTATATACTTAAAAGAATTGGCATAAAATTATTGTCTTAAGACAATATATAATATATAACATATTTCATTCAAAATATGCTTATATAGGTATACCAATGTATCGTCATCTTATTAGTGACGGAAAGAAATATATATGAGATATCATATATAAAAAAGACTTGTCATATAAAATATTTTATTCAAAATATGTATATGCTTATAACGGAGTCCCAATGATATATAATACACGATATATAGTGTTACACGAAAAGTATTATTAAAAAAGGTACTTGCATATAAATGAAATGAGTGCTTGCGCATTTGAAAAATGATAGAGTTTGAGAAAACGTGACAAGAAACCTATATAAGACCGAGGGTGACGGTCTGCGGCAAGACCATGTCATATAAGAAATATCTAACATACCGATATCATATGACTATAAAACGTCTTGCCGCTATTGGTTATTTATATTTGTGAAAATGTAACCAAATATTATACACAATATAAAAAGTATTTAAAAAAAAATATGCATATAAATGAATTAAGTGCTTGCTCATATGAAAAATGATAGAATTTGAGAAATCGTGGCAAGAAACCTATATAAGACCGAGGGCTGCGGTCTACGGCAAGACATGTCATATAAGAAATATCTAACATACCGATATCATATGACTATAAAATGTCTTGCCGGATTTGGTTATTTATGTTTATGCAAATATAACCAAATTTATTAGTGTATTATTATTATATTACACACAAGCAAATGCGTTATTGAAAAATAAATGGCAAAAAAATAAAAAAAAAAGTGAAATGTTACCCAAATGAAATGTCACTCTATATGAAATATCCGCCCATACGAAATTTTGTGAAATTTTTGATTTTTGTATAAAATGCAAAAATAATCAAGGCAAATAGTGTATTATAATCATATTACACATAAACAAATGCGTTATTGAAAAAAAATGGAAAAAAAATGAAAAAAAAATTTTTGCCCATATGAAAAGTTACTCCATATGAAATGTTTACTCATATGAAATTTTGTGAAATTTTTTATTTTTGTATAAAATGCAAAAATAATCAAGGCAAATAGTGTATTATAATCATATTACACATAAGCAAATGCGTTATTGAAAAAAAAATGGCAAAAAAATAAAAAAAGTGAAATGTTACCCAAATGAAATGTCACTCTATATGAAATATCCGCCCATACGAAATTTTGTGAAATTTTTGATTTTTGTATAAAATGCAAAAATAATCAAGGCAAATAGTGTATTATAATCATATTACACATAAACAAATGCGTTATTGAAAAAAAAATGGAAAAAAATGAAAAAAAATTTTTGCCTATATGAAAAGTTACTCCATATGAAATGTTTACTCATATGAAATTTTGTGAAATTTTTTAATTTTGTATAAAATGCAAAAATAATCAAGGCAAATAGTGTATTATAATCATATTACACATAAACAAATGCGTTATTGAAAAAAAATGGAAAAAAAATGAAAAAAAAATTTTTGCCTATATGAAAAGTTACTCCATATGAAATGTTTACTCATATGAAATTTTGTGAAATTTTTTATTTTTGTATAAAATGCAAAAATAATGAAGGCAAATAGAGTATTATAATCATATTACAAATAAGCAAATGCGTTATTGAAAAAAAAATGGCAAAAAAATAAAAAAAGTGAAATGTTACCCAAATGAAATGTCACTCTATATGAAATATCCGCCCATACGAAATTTTGTGAAATTTTTGATTTTTGTATAAAATGCAAAAATAATCAAGGCAAATAGTGTATTATAATCATATTACACATAAACAAATGCGTTATTGAAAAAAAAATGGAAAAAAATGAAAAAAAAATTTTTGCCCATATGAAAAGTTACTCCATATGAAATGTTGACCCATATGAAATTTTGTGAAATTTTTTATTTTTGTATAAAATGAAAAAATAATCACGCTAAATGGTGTAATATAATCATATAACACGTAAACAAATGCGTTATTGAAAAAATAATTTAAAAAAAAAGAAAAAAAATTTTTCCCATACGAAAAATGATGCACTTTGAGAAAACGTGTCAAAAAACCTATATAGGTACCTGGGTGTCGCGCAAGGCATGTCATATGAAAAATTTGAAAAATACAAAAATCATATGACTGTGGAGTATTGTCTTGCCGGCATTGGCTAAATGAAACATATGATGCAAAAATAATGAAATATAATAGTGTATTATTAATATACATAAAATGTTACTCCATATGAAATATCCGCCCATACGAAATATTGTGAAATTTTTTATTTTTGTATAAAATGAAAAAATAATCACGCCAAATTGTGTATTATAATCATATTACACGTAAACAAAAGCATTATTAAAAAAATAATTGAAAAAAAAATGAAAAAAAAATTTTTTCGAATATAAAAAGTTACTCCATATGAAATGTTGACCCATATGAAATTTTGTGAAATTTTTTATTTTTGTATAAAATGAAAAAATAATCACGCTAAATGGTGTAATATAATCATATAACACGTAAACAAATGCGTTATTGAAAAAATAATTTAAAAAAAAAGGAAAAAATTTTTCCCATACGAAAAATGATGCACTTTGAGAAAACGTGTCAAAAAACCTATATAGGTACCTGGGTGTCGCGCAAGGCATGTCATATGAAAAATTTGAAAAATACAAAAATCATATGACTGTGGAGTATTGTCTTGCCGGCATTGGCTAAATGAAACATATGATGCAAAAATAATGAAATATAATAGTGTATTATTAATATACATAAAATGTTACTCCATATGAAATATCCGCCCATACGAAATATTGTGAAATTTTTTATTTTTGTATAAAATGAAAAAATAATCACGCCAAATTGTGTATTATAATCATATTACACGTAAACAAAAGCATTATTAAAAAAATAATTGAAAAAAAAATGAAAAAAAATTTTTTCGAATATAAAAAGTTACTCCATATGAAATGTTGACCCATATGAAATTTTGTGAAATTTTTTATTTTTGTATAAAATGAAAAAATAATCACTCTAAATGGTGTAATATAATCATATTACACGTAAACACATGCGTTATTGAAAAAATAATTGAAAAATAATTGAAAAAAAATGAAAAAAAATTTTTCCCATACGAAAAATGATGCACTTTGAGAAAACGTGTCAAAAAACCTATATAGTGGAGTGGTGTCGCGCAAGGCATGTTATATGAAAAATTTTAAAAATGCAAAAATCATATAACAGTGGAGTGTTGTCTTGCCGGCATAGGTTATTTATAACATATGGTGCAAAAATAATGAAGTATAATAATGTATTATTAATATAGTACATGCAAAGTATAAGGGAAGAGGTCGCCCTATGAAAAATGATGCACTTTGAGAAAACGTGTCAAAAAACCTATATAGTGGAGTGGTGTCGCGCAAGGCATGTTATATGAAAAATTTTAAAAATGCAAAAATCATATAACAATGGAGTGTTGTCTTGCCGGCATAGGTTATTTATAACATATGGTGCAAAAATAATGAAGTATAATAATGTATTATTAATATAGTACATGCAAAGTATAAGGGAAGAGGTCGCCCTATGAAAAATGATGCACTTTGAGAAAACGTGTCAAAAAACCTATATAGTGGAGTGGTGTCGCGCAAGGCATGTTATATGAAAAATTTTAAAAATGCAAAAATCATATAACAGTGGAGTGTTGTCTTGCCGGCATAGGTTATTTATAACATATGGTGCAAAAATAATGAAGTATAATAATGTATTATTAATATAGTACAAGCAAAGTATAAGAGAAGAGGTTGCCTTTTGAAAAATGATGCAATTTGAGAAAACGTGTCAAAAAACCTATACATGATGAGCAGTGTGTGCTCATCTATTATGTGTCAGGGATGCACATAATTTAAAATAGAAAGATCCGGTTTATTATTGAACTCGCAATTTTGTCGTCATTGTACGCTTGGCTTGCGATTAAATTACCAACAAACCGCCCCGTGCTTGAAGATTTTAGTTTGGAATAAAAGAAGAGCCAAGGTATGTTGAATTTTATATTGCAACATATACGTAAATTATAAACATTCTAAACTATTATCGCCCCAAAACACGCAAGCACAAAAATGTTCCAAACCCAAACAAACAAACAAAAAAAATGCATAATATATATATTCTTTATATGTTATGCGGAGAAATAATAGCGAAAAGAAATTTTCCTTTTATTTCGGAAAAGTGTATATATACTATATAGAGAACTAGAGTTGCTTATGTGGCTTTTAGTTTCTTAAAAATATAGTCAATACACTTAAAAATGAGAAAATAATATAATTCCTTGAAGTAACCCATTGGCAGGGTAAAGGTTTTATTTAATATATTATTTTAACACACATATATGCAAACAATAGAAAAATTATCAATTTGTGATCAAAATAAAATAAATTTTTATTCAATTTATATTGAATTTAAATAATGCACGTGTGATAAAGTTTATATTAAGTATGTGAAAATAAAAAGATATTTTTGAACGAATTAATATGTATATATTTGGTAAATATATGTATAAAAAAATGTGGAATTTTTTTATAATGAACGAACGTGATTGCTATTTAAATGTGGCCATATTCGTTTTCTCTATATACATGTCATATTTATTCATTAATATAAAATTGGCATGTATTTTATAAATAGAAACAAAAAATTTATGTGTAAAAACATAAATGTCAAACATTATTCTGGTTGATCCTGCCAGTAGTTATATGCTTGTCTCAAAGATTAAGCCATGCATGTCTAAGTACACACGAATTAAAAGTGAAACCGCAAAAGGCTCATTATATCAGTTATGGTTCCTTAGATCGTTAACAGTTACTTGGATAACTGTGGTAATTCTAGAGCTAATACATGCAATTAAAACACGGACCTTTTGGAACGTGTGCTTTTATTAGGCTAAAACCAAGCGATCGCAAGATCGTTACACTGGTTGAACTCTAGATAACATGCAGATCGTATGGTCTTGTACCGACGACAGATCTTTCAAATGTCTGCCCTATCAACTTTTGATGGTAGTATCTAGGACTACCATGGTTGCAACGGGTAACGGGGAATCAGGGTTCGATTCCGGAGAGGGAGCCTGAGAAACGGCTACCACATCTAAGGAAGGCAGCAGGCGCGTAAATTACCCACTCCCAGCTCGGGGAGGTAGTGACGAAAAATAACAATACAGGACTCATATCCGAGGCCCTGTAATTGGAATGAGTACACTTTAAATCCTTTAACAAGGACCTATTGGAGGGCAAGTCTGGTGCCAGCAGCCGCGGTAATTCCAGCTCCAATAGCGTATATTAAAGTTGTTGCGGTTAAAACGTTCGTAGTTGAACTTGTGCTTCATACGGGTAGTGCAACTTACAATTGTAGTTAGTACTATACCTTTATGTATGTAAGCGTATTACCGGTGGAGTTCTTATGTGTAATTAAATACTTGTATTTTTTTATATGTTCCTCCTATTTAAAAACCTGCATTAGTGCTCTTCATCGAGTGTTATTGTGGGCCGGTACAATTACTTTGAACAAATTAGAGTGCTTAAAGCAGGCTTCAAATGCCTGAATATTCTGTGCATGGGATAATGAAATAAGACCTCTGTTCTGCTTTCATTGGTTTTCAGATCAAGAGGTAATGATTAATAGAAGCAGTTTGGGGGCATTAGTATTACGACGCGAGAGGTGAAATTCTTGGACCGTCGTAAGACTAACTTAAGCGAAAGCATTTGCCAAAGATGTTTTCATTAATCAAGAACGAAAGTTAGAGGTTCGAAGGCGATCAGATACCGCCCTAGTTCTAACCATAAACGATGCCAGCTAGCAATTGGGTGTAGCTACTTTTATGGCTCTCTCAGTCGCTTCCCGGGAAACCAAAGCTTTTGGGCTCCGGGGGAAGTATGGTTGCAAAGCTGAAACTTAAAGGAATTGACGGAAGGGCACCACCAGGAGTGGAGCCTGCGGCTTAATTTGACTCAACACGGGAAAACTTACCAGGTCCGAACATAAGTGTGTAAGACAGATTGATAGCTCTTTCTCGAATCTATGGGTGGTGGTGCATGGCCGTTCTTAGTTCGTGGAGTGATTTGTCTGGTTAATTCCGATAACGAACGAGACTCAAATATATTAAATAGATATCTTCAGGATTATGGTGTTGAAGCTTATATAGCCTTCATTCATGGTGGCAGTAAAATGTTTATTGTGTTTGAATGTGTTTATATAAGTGGAGCCGTACCTGTTGGTTTGTCCCATTATAAGGACACTAGCTTCTTAAATGGACAAATTGCGTCTAGCAATAATGAGATTGAGCAATAACAGGTCTGTGATGCCCTTAGATGTCCTGGGCTGCACGCGCGCTACAATGAAAGTATCAACGTGTATTTCCTAGACCGAGAGGTCCGGGTAAACCGCTGAACCACTTTCATGCTTGGGATTGTGAACTGAAACTGTTCACATGAACTTGGAATTCCCAGTAAGTGTGAGTCATTAACTCGCATTGATTACGTCCCTGCCCTTTGTACACACCGCCCGTCGCTACTACCGATTGAATTATTTAGTGAGGTCTCCGGACGTGATCACTGTGACGCCTTGTGTGTTGCGGTTGTTTCGCAAAAGTTGACCGAACTTGATTATTTAGAGGAAGTAAAAGTCGTAACAAGGTTTCCGTAGGTGAACCTGCGGAAGGATCATTATTGTTTAATGCATCTAACCGTTAATGAAATAAATTTTTTATATATAATATAAAAAAATTTAAAAATTATGAATATATAAATAACAACGTGTATATGTACCATAATATACATGTGTTGCACAAATGTATTGTTCATTTCACATGCGCATACATTGTATAAACGCAACAACCTGAACAAACAATGTTGTACCTATTTTATAGGTTAACGCTTTGCATATATCGATCATTATACAAATAATCAAAGTATATAAATTAGAAAATACCGTATTTTCATCGATTATGTAAAACTAAGACATTTCGCAACATTTGTTTAGGTATAAAAAAAGAATTTATTGAAGGAATTGATATATGCCAGTAAAATGGTGTATTTTTAATTTCTTTCAATAAAAGAATATTTGACGTAATGAAATAAAACAAAAAATTATATCACTCTAAGCGGTGGATCACTCGGCTCATGGGTCGATGAAGAACGCAGCAAACTGTGCGTCATCGTGTGAACTGCAGGACACATGAACATCGACATTTTGAACGCATATCGCAGTCCATGCTGTTATGTACTTTAATTAATTTTAGAGTGCTGCTTGGACTACATATGGTTGAGGGTTGTAAGACTATGCTAAATAAGTTGTTTAAAATTTTTCGGAATTTTAAGCATATGGTATATTATTGGATAATATATGTGTATTGGTTGCAAAACTTTTACATATAATATATTCATAATATTAAAATATAATGAAATTACTATGCCTCTCATTTGTATATATTTGTATGAGAAAATTGAAGAATTATATTTTCTTTATTCAATTCAAATAATACTGAGGAATGTCTAGCATAAAAAAAATTTTTTTTTAACTAGAATTGCCTCTTATTAATGATAAAATAAAGAATAAAAATTTGGCAATATTATGGAACTTCAAAATAATAGTATATTTCAAATTATTAATTTAAACATCATTGTTTTATATTAATAAAAGATTAACATAATTATACAACCTCAACTCATATGGGACTACCCCCTGAATTTAAGCATATTAATTAGGGGAGGAAAAGAAACTAACAAGGATTTTCTTAGTAGCGGCGAGCGAAAAGAAATCAGTTCAGCACTAAGTCACTTTGTCTATATGGCAAATGTGAGATGCAGTGTATGGAACATCAATATTCTAGTATGAGAAATTAACGATTTAAGTCCTTCTTAAATGAGGCCATTTACCCATAGAGGGTGCCAGGCCCGTATAACGTTAATGATTATTAGATGGTGTTTCCAAAGAGTCGTGTTGCTTGATAGTGCAGCACTAAGTGGGTGGTAAACTCCATCTAAAACTAAATATAACCATGAGACCGATAGTAAACAAGTACCGTGAGGGAAAGTTGAAAAGAACTCTGAATAGAGAGTTAAATAGTACGTGAAACTGCTTAGAGGTTAAGCCCGATGAACCTGAATATCCGTTATGGAAAATTCATCATTAGAGTTGTAATATTTAAACAATATTATAATAATAGTGTGCATTTTTTCCATATAAGGACATTGTAATCTATTAGTATCAATAATTTATCAAAAAATTTAAGAAAATAGTTTATTTAAATTAGAATGCTTGCATTTTAACATAAAATAAATTTCATAAATTTGATAAAGTGCTGATAGATTTATATGAATACAGTGCGTTAATTTTTCGGAATTATATAATGGCATGATTATCATTGATTTTTATGTTTATTATATGCACTTGTATGATTAACAATGCGAAAGATTCAGGATACCTTCGGGACCCGTCTTGAAACACGGACCAAGGAGTCTAACATATGTGCAAGTTATTGGGATAAAAACCTAATAGCGTAATTAACTTGACTAATAATGGGATTAGTTTTTTAACTATTTATAGTTAATTAACACAATCCCGGGGCGTTCTATATAGTTATGTATGATAATATTTATATTATTTATGCCTCTAACTGGAACGTACCTTGAGCATATATGCTGTGACCCGAAAGATGGTGAACTATACTTGATCAGGTTGAAGTCAGGGGAAACCCTGATGGAAGACCGAAACAGTTCTGACGTGCAAATCGATTGTCAGAATTGAGTATAGGGGCGAAAGACCAATCGAACCATCTAGTAGCTGGTTCCTTCCGAAGTTTCCCTCAGGATAGCTGGTGCATTTAACTGTTGTATAAAATAATCTTATCTGGTAAAGCGAATGATTAGAGGCCTTAGGGTCGAAACGATCTTAACCTATTCTCAAACTTTAAATGGGTAAGAACCTTAACTTTCTTGATATGAAGTTTAAGGTTATGATATAATGTGCCCAGTGGGCCACTTTTGGTAAGCAGAACTGGCGCTGTGGGATGAACCAAACGTAATGTTACGGTGCCCAAATTAACAACTCATTCAGAAACCATGAAAGGCGTTGGTTGCTTAAAACAGCAGGACGGTGATCATGGAAGTCGAAATCCGCTAAGGAGTGTGTAACAACTCACCTGCCGAAGCAACTAGCCCTTAAAATGGATGGCGCTTAAGTTGTATACCTATACATTACCGCTAAAGTAGATGATTTATATTACTTGTAATATAAATTTTGAAACTTTAGTGAGTAGGAAGGTACAATGATGTGCATAGAAGTGTTTGGCGTAAGCCTGCATGGAGCCGTCATTGGTACAGATCTTGGTGGTAGTAGCAAATAATCGAATGAGACCTTGGAGGACTGAAGTGGAGAAGGGTTTCGTGTGAACAGTGGTTGATCACGAGTTAGTCGGTCCTAAGTTCAAGGCGAAAGCCGAAAATTTTCAAGTAAAAAATAAAGCGATATATTAAAAATTTGTTGGCAATAATACACTTGAATAATTTTGAACGAAAGGGAATACGGTTCCAATTCCGTAACCTGTTGAGTATCCGTTTGTTATTAAATATGGGCCTCGTGCTCATCCTGGCAACAGGAACGACCATAAAGAAGCCGTCGAGAGGTATCGGAAGAGTTTTCTTTTCTGTTTTATAGCCGTACTACCATGGAAGTCTTTCGCAGAGAGATATGGTAGATGGGCTAGAAGAGCATGACATATACTGTTGTGTCGATATTTTCTCCTCGGACCTTGAAAATTTATGGTGGGGATACGCAAACTTCTCAACAGGCCGTACCAATATCCGCAGCTGGTCTCCAAGGTGAAGAGTCTCTAGTCGATAGAATAATGTAGGTAAGGGAAGTCGGCAAATTAGATCCGTAACTTCGGGATAAGGATTGGCTCTGAAGATTGAGATAGTCGGGCTTGATTGGGAAACAATAACATGGTTTATGTGCTCGTTCTGGGTAAATAGAGTTTCTATCATTTATGGTAGTTTCTTGTTCCCCGGATAGTTTAGTTACGTAGCCAATTGTGGAACTTTCTTGCTAAAATTTTTAAGAATACTAGTTGGGCAACCAATTAGTTCTTTTAAATTATAACGATTATCAATTAACAATCAATTCAGAACTGGCACGGACTTGGGGAATCCGACTGTCTAATTAAAACAAAGCATTGTGATGGCCCTAGCGGGTGTTGACACAATGTGATTTCTGCCCAGTGCTCTGAATGTCAAAGTGAAGAAATTCAAGTAAGCGCGGGTCAACGGCGGGAGTAACTATGACTCTCTTAAGGTAGCCAAATGCCTCGTCATCTAATTAGTGACGCGCATGAATGGATTAACGAGATTCCTACTGTCCCTATCTACTATCTAGCGAAACCACAGCCAAGGGAACGGGCTTGGAATAATTAGCGGGGAAAGAAGACCCTTTTGAGCTTGACTCTAATCTGGCAGTGTAAGGAGACATAAGAGGTGTAGAATAAGTGGGAGATATTGGACTTCGGTTTAGTATCGACAATGAAATACCACTACTCTTATTGTTTCCTTACTTACTTGATTAAATGGAACGTGTATCATTTCCTAGCCATTATACGGATATATTTATTATATCTTATGGTATTGGGTTTTGATGCAAGCTTCTTGATCAAAGTATCACGAGTTTGTTATATAATCGCAAACAAATTATTTAATGAGAGAGTGCATTTATGTACTTTTGATTTAAAAATTTGGTATAACTCCAATTACTCAGGTATGATCCAATTCAAGGACATTGCCAGGTAGGGAGTTTGACTGGGGCGGTACATCTCTCAAATAATAACGGAGGTGTCCCAAGGCCAGCTCAGTGCGGACAGAAACCACACATAGAGCAAAAGGGCAAATGCTGACTTGATCTCGGTGTTCAGTACACACAGGGACAGCAAAAGCTCGGCCTATCGATCCTTTTGGTTTAAAGAGTTTTTAACAAGAGGTGTCAGAAAAGTTACCATAGGGATAACTGGCTTGTGGCGGCCAAGCGTTCATAGCGACGTCGCTTTTTGATCCTTCGATGTCGGCTCTTCCTATCATTGTGAAGCAAAATTCACCAAGCGTTGGATTGTTCACCCATGCAAGGGAACGTGAGCTGGGTTTAGACCGTCGTGAGACAGGTTAGTTTTACCCTACTAATGACAAAACGTTGTTGCGACAGCATTCCTGCGTAGTACGAGAGGAACCGCAGGTACGGACCAATGGCACAATACTTGTTCGAGCGAACAGTGGTATGACGCTACGTCCGTTGGATTATGCCTGAACGCCTCTAAGGTCGTATCCGTGCTGGACTGCAATGATAAATAAGGGGCAATTTGCATTGTATGGCTTCTAAACCATTAAAAGTTTATTATTCATTTAATAGGCGACAATGGATGTGATGCCAATGTTACATATAACATAGTAAATTGGGAGGATCTTCGATCACCTGATGCCGCGCTAGTTATATATTAAAACATTATTTAATACAATGACAAAGCCTAGAATCAATTGTAAACGACTTTTATAACAGGCAAGGTGTTGTAAGTGGTTGAGCAGCTGCCATACTGCGATCCACTGAAGCTTATCCTTTGCTTGATGATTCGATAAAAAGAAAATAAAAAACAAGAAACAGATATGTATATATATTTATTGTATATTATATGTGTGCGCGTATGCGCATACATATGTATATAATTTTATATATATGCATATGAAATAAATGATATATACAAAATATAATATTAATTATATATGTATCAATATATCATTTCAGATTATGTATATAAAAATATTTATTATATATTTTATATAATATGTGTGCATATGCGCATATATTTATATATAATACTTAATATATATACTTATATATATAATATATATATAACTATATGTTATATATGGTATACCAATGTAT
>JAWNPO010000424.1:0-11798 GCA_035047525.1 Drosophila quinaria
GTTGACCAAGCAGGCTTAAGACATTAGTAATTTGTGCTATTGATTAAATAAGTAAAAGTAATGAAAAGAAGGAAAGGAAAATAAACTTGGGAAAAACTTAGAAAAAATCCCAGATTAACCAGATAAAGTATTGAAAAAGGAATTTAGATTAATTAAAATTAACAAACTTGTAAAGTATAAAGTTGGACATTAAGTAGACGTTAAATGATTAATTATCAGACAGATTAATTGCTTGGAAAGAAACAAGAACCGTTGAGATTAAGCAAATTAGAAAAAAGGAGAGTTTGACATGAAGCGAACAAAGTAACGGACCAATAATTTGGACCATTTAATTAAAACCGGGGCATCACAGTTGAACAGAAGGTTAGCTCGTGAAGCACAGGATCAGATTTTAGCATTAATAAATGCTGATTAGCTGGAGGTAGCTCATATTGGTAGTGATGACACATTGTCAATTCAGGTGGTGATCGTTGGCAGCAGCATCGGTGATACTAGCAGAGTGTGGGTGCAAAGTTTTATTACAGCCGAAAGGGCAGTTGACCAAGCAGGCTTAAGATATTAGCTAATTGTGTAATTGATTAAATAAGTAAAAGTAATGAACAGAAGGAAAGGAAAATAAGCTTGGGAAAAACTTAGAAAAAACCCAAGCTAACCAGCAAAGGTATTTTTTTTTTTTTTTTTTTTTATTAATATGTGCCAGCCTGTTGCATGAACACATATAGACAAAATGGACTCAGTGCACACCAAATAATGGTCTAAGGACCGTGGCACTGAATCCTAGATCACTTGCGCCCTCGAGGGGACCACGTGATTCCTTCAGTTTTTAAACAGTGTGTTACAATTTGCAGATAAGTAATTTCAAATAGTTTTCTAACAGGTAATTTCCAGGTAGCACAAATAGGTTGAGGTGAGCCTGTTCGCCTGAGGCAGAGCACGAGTTGAGTCCAGAGGGATGTAGCAATGGTGGTTATTGGGCCTGTTCGCCTGAGGATCTCAACCATTAAGGTAGAGCCCCCAGTCCCCGAACAGACAATCGGGCTGATACTATCAGTTCACAAGTTGGGTCCAGAGGGATGTAGCAATCGTGGTAATGGGCCTGTTCGCCTGAGGCTGCACATGCCATTTTAAGGCAGGGCCCCCAGTACCCGAACAGGCAATCGGGCTGATATTATCAGTTCACAAGTTGAGTCCAGAGGGATGTAGCAATCGTGGTAATGGGCCTGTTCGCCTGAGGATCTCAACCATTAAGGTTGAGCCCCCAGTCCCCGAACAGGCAATCGGGCTGATACTATCAGTTCACAAGTTGAGTCCAGAGGGATGTAGCAATAGTGGTAATGGGCCTGTTCGCCTGAGGCTGCACATGCCATTTTAAGGCAGGGCCCCCAGTACCCGAACAGGCAATCGGGCTGATACTATCAGTTCACAAGTTGAGTCCAGAGGGATGTAGCAATAGTGGTAATGGGCCTGTTCGCCTGAGGCTGCACATGCCATTTTAAGGCAGGGCCCCCAGTACCCGAACAGGCAATCGGGCTGATATTATCAGTTCACAAGTTGAGTCCAGAGGGATGTAGCAATCGTGGTAAAGGGCCTGTTCGCCTGAGGATCTCAACCATTAAGGTTGAGCCCCCAGTCCCCGAACAGGCAATCGGGCTGATACTATCAGTTCACAAGTTGAGTCCAGAGGGATGTAGCAATAGTGGTGATGGGCCTGTTCGCCTGAGGCTGCACATGCCATTTTAAGGCAGGGCCCCCAGTACCCGAACAGGCAATCGGGCTGATATTATCAGTTCACAAGTTGAGTCCAGAGGGATGTAGCAATCGTGGTAATGGGCCTGTTCGCCTGAGGCTGCACATGCCATTTTAAGGCAGGGCCCCCAGTCCCCGAACAGGCAAGCGGATTGATCATTTGGCAAGTTTACTTAGAAATTGTAACACTCTGGGTAAAACCATAGATATATAGTGGCTGTCCATGAAATTTGGAAAAAGTTTAGAATACAATCTGGGGGTATTCAGAACTATAAATGATCCAACATTTGCTGCAAGGATTGGGGAAAACCCCAGAAAAACCCAATCAGATCAGTAAACAAGTTAGTAGATGTACATATTTAGAAAACATTTAAATTTGGAAGTAATTAAGAACAGTTTAGAATACAATCTGGGGGGTATTCAGAACTTAAATGATCCAACATTTGTTGCAAAGGATTGGGAAAAACCCCAGAAAAACCCAATCAGATCAATAAATAGGCCAAAAGATGTTAAAATTTGGAAAATGGAAATCAGCCAAACGTTAAGTACAAATCGGTAGGTAGCAAGCATAATGCAAGTTGTAACACATAGTCCATTTCAGGAGGTAAACAAAGGCATAGCATCAGTGATACTAGCAGAGTGTGGGTGCAAAGTTTTAATACAGCCGAAAGGGCAGTTGACCAAGCAGGCTTAAGACATTAGTAAATAAGTAAAAGTAATGAAAAGAAGGAAAGGAAAATAAACTTGGGAAAAACTTAGAAAAAGCCCAAACTAACCAGATAAAGTATTGAAAAGAAATTTAGATTAATTAAGATTAACAAACTTGTAAGGCATAAAGTTGGACATTAAGTAGACGTTAAATGATTAATTATCAGCCAGATTGATTGCTTGGAAAGAAACAAGAACCGTTGAGATTAAGCAAATTAGAAAAAAGGAGAGTTTGACATGAAGCGAACAATGAAACGGACCAATAATTTGGACCATTTAATTAAAACCGGGGCATTACAGTTGAACAGAAGGTTAGCTCGTGAAGCACAGGATCAGATTTTAGCATTAATAAATGCTGATTAGTGTAGAGTATAAATCGGTAGGTAGCAAGCATAAAGCTAGTTGTAACACAAAGTCCATTTCAGGAGGTAAACAAAGGCATAGCATCAGTGATACTAGCAGAGTGTGGGTGCAAAGTTTTAACACAGCCGAAAGGGCAGTTGACCAAGCAGGCTTAAGACATTAGTAATTTGTGCTATTGATTAAATAAGTAAAAGTAATGAAAAGAAGGAAAGGAAAATAAACTTGGGAAAAACTTAGAAAAATCCCAGATTAACCAGATAAAGTATTGAAAAAGAAATTTAGATTAATTAAAATTAACAAACTTGTAAAGTATAAAGTTGGACATTAAGTAGACGTTAAATGATTAATTATCAGACAGATTGATTGCTTGGAAAGAAACAAGAACCGTTGAGATTAAGCAAATTAGAAAAAGGAGAGTTTGACATGAAGCAATGAAACGGACCAATAATTTGGACCATTTAATTAAAACCGGGGCATTACAGTTGAACAGAAGGTTAGCTCGTGAAGCACAGGATCAGATTTTAGCATTAATAAATGCTGATTAGTGTAGAGTACAAATCGGTAGGTAGCAAGCATAAAGCTAGTTGTAACACAAAGTCCATTTCAGGAGGTAAACAAAGGCATAGCATCAGTGATACTAGCAGAGTGTGGGTGCAAAGTTTTAACACAGCCGAAAGGGCAGTTGACCAAGCAGGCTTAAGACATTAGTAATTTGTGCTATTGATTAAATAAGTAAAAGTAATGAAAAGAAGGAAAGGAAAATAAACTTGGGAAAAACTTAGAAAAATCCCAGATTAACCAGATAAAGTATTGAAAAAGGAATTTTTTTTTAACTGCTGTGCTTGTGAGCACTACAAGAATCTGCTGACGAGTAAAGTCGGCAGATTCAAATTTTATTGTCGTTCATTTTTTCATACGATAGTTACAATAAAAATATATCGGACATTATTAGCGCACGTTGGCAGCTCTGATTGTAGACAGACTTATTGGTAGTGTTGGGAAGTGACATTGGGTTTGAGAGTTGCCAATTAGTTTACAATGTTTTTGTTTTGATTATGCTATTTGTGAAAAATTACTAATTAATAATATTTTATCTTCTCATTTTAGATTAATACATTTAAGTTAATGCCAGATGGGCCGAAGCGATGGTAAGTACAAAGTTAAGTTAATTCTGCAGCAATAACATTATCTTTTCTTTACAGACAAGTGGATCAACAAGTTTTACTGGCAGCCGGGCCATATGGGAAAATATAACAATATAGAGAATTAACTTGGTGAGTATGCAATATTATAAAAACATTTTATAAATGTATTAATATATTATATGGCCTTGCTTTATATTTTATCTTCTCATTTTAGATTAATACATTTAAGTTAATGCCAGATGGGCCGAAGCGATGGTAAGTACAAAGTTAAGTTAATTCTGCAGCAATAACATTATCTTTTCTTTACAGACAAGTGGATCAACAAGTTTTACTGGCAGCCGGGCCATATGGGAAAATATAACAATATAGAGAATTAACTTGGTGAGTATGCAATATTATAAAAACATTTTATAAATGTATTAATATATTATATGGCCTTGCTTTGCGGTGCGACACCTGTCGGGCTCTGGACATGGAGCGTGGCGCGCTATATCTGCTTCGCCAAGGACGCCTTTGGATGGAGTGGTTCGGCATGGTGGACACATTCGTCGGGTGAACTGCTTCCATTTGGGGTGCTAGTCCTGTTGCTGATGGCTGATACTTTTTAGCCCCAAAGCCCAAGGTAGCCAGAACAAGCCACATATCGAGCTGTGGAGGCATCCAAATTGACCAATGACGATGGCGGATTCGACGCAGCCTGGCATGCTGCTGCTTTGGTTCCAGTTTTTGCCGTTTTTGTGTCCAGCAATCATGGTGAGTGGGAGTGATGAGTCTTCTCTTGCCTAGTAGTGATTGCCGCTGCTGCTCGTCAGTTTGGATTTGTTGTTGGAGTCTCTCGGGCCGAGGTGGTGAGTAGATCCGAGCTCTTTTGCTTGCCTGTATTGACTCTACATTTTTGCGTTTTGTAGATTCAACTTGACGATGTGAGTTGCTTCTGGATGTTGCTTGCTGGGCGGCGTGGTGAGGGCGTGTCTGCGGATTTGCCTGCTGGCGTGGACACTGGTGCAGAACAAATGCCAGGCTATGCTGAGGATCGTCTGCCTGTATTGGCTGTTGCAGAAGCAAGTCGCTCTCAGGGACTTCGTGTATTGTGTGTGGAATGCTCTGTGAATAAATTGTGTTAGTGTTAGTTGCAAAATCAATTGTTAATTTTTTAATTTCTTTTATTTGTGTTGTATTTGCAGTTATGACGTCATTCGTATTGTCTGGACTTTTGTTATTTTGTTGTTGACGAACAGTTTTAAGTCTGTCAGTCTGTCTCTCAACGTAAAGTCTCTGCTGCTGTTCCATAAGGTGCGCATCGTCCAGTTCTTGGATAAGTTTGCTCTTAAGTTGTTCCAATCGCCGCTCAAGCGATAATTCTTCATTAACCAGCTGGTGATGTGCCTGCGAATTTATGTTTTGGGGCTGTGAGCTTGGAACCAGCTGTATTGCTTGCTGAGCATATTGTTCGTTGCCTCTGGCCAGTTGTTGTTGACTTTGTGCTTGCGTAGCTGGTGGGAGTGCGGGCTGGATACAGTGATTGGATTCAAGAGTCAGCCGACATTGTGGCGCCAGAATTAGCTCTTCCTGGGGAGGCAAGATTATTCGCTGAATTTCAATAGGCAGATCCTTGATTCCTTCTTGCAGCATCTCGCGGGGAATTAATCCTTTTTTAAAACGCTGCCTGAGATTTTGGATTTTCAGATATTCAGTGCGTTTCTGCTCATTCACGGTGGGGTTATTGTTTCGTATTGGCTGATCTGATGGATGATGCTGAGGTGCAAGAGTTTCAGTTCTGTATTGCACAGCCATGACATGCCGTTGGGGCGGAGTAAGTCGCTGGATTCCTGCAGGTGCCACATGAGCATATTGTTCGTTGCCTCTGGCCAGTTGTTGTTGACTTTGTGCTTGCGTAGCTGGTGGGAGTGCGGGCTGGATACAGTGATTGGATTCAAGAGTCAGCCGACATTGTGGCGCCAGAATTAGCTCTTCCTGGGGAGGCAAGATTATTCGCTGAATTTCAATAGGCAGATCCTTGATTCCTTCTTGCAGCATCTCGCGGGGAATTAATCCTTTTTAAAACGCTGCCTGAGATTTTGGATTTTCAGATATTCAGTGCGTTTCTGCTCATTCACGGTGGGGTTATTGTTTCGTATTGGCTGATCTGATGGATGATGCTGAGGTGCAAGAGTTTCAGTTCTGTTTTTAACTTTTAACTGCTGTGCTTGTGAGCACTACAAGAATCTGCTGACGAGTAAAGTCGGCAGATTCAAATTTTATTGTCGTTCATTTTTTCATACGATAGTTACAATAAAAATATATCGGACATTATTAGCGCACGTTGGCAGCTCTGATTGTAGACAGACTTATTGGTAGTGTTGGGAAGTGACATTGGGTTTGAGAGTTGCCAATTAGTTTACAATGTTTTTGTTTTGATTATGCTATTTGTGAAAAATTACTAATTAATAATATTTTATCTTCTCATTTTAGATTAATACATTTAAGTTAATGCCAGATGGGCCGAAGCGATGGTAAGTACAAAGTTAAGTTAATTCTGCAGCAATAACATTATCTTTTCTTTACAGACAAGT
The DNA here is from genome assembly GCA_035047525.1 of Drosophila quinaria. NCBI lineage: Eukaryota > Metazoa > Arthropoda > Insecta > Diptera > Drosophilidae > Drosophila > Drosophila quinaria. The sequence continues at coordinate 6,536 of JAWNPO010000424.1, forward strand.
GGATCAACAAGTTTTACTGGCAGCCGGGCCATATGGGAAAATATAACAATATAGAGAATTAACTTGGTGAGTATGCAATATTATAAAAACATTTTATAAATGTATTAATATATTATATGGCCTTGCTTTATATTTTATCTTCTCATTTTAGATTAATACATTTAAGTTAATGCCAGATGGGCCGAAGCGATGGTAAGTACAAAGTTAAGTTAATTCTGCAGCAATAACATTATCTTTTCTTTACAGACAAGTGGATCAACAAGTTTTACTGGCAGCCGGGCCATATGGGAAAATATAACAATATAGAGAATTAACTTGGTGAGTATGCAATATTATAAAAACATTTTATAAATGTATTAATATATTATATGGCCTTGCTTTGCGGTGCGACACCTGTCGGGCTCTGGACATGGAGCGTGGCGCGCTATATCTGCTTCGCCAAGGACGCCTTTGGATGGAGTGGTTCGGCATGGTGGACACATTCGTCGGGTGAACTGCTTCCATTTGGGGTGCTAGTCCTGTTGCTGATGGCTGATACTTTTTAGCCCCAAAGCCCAAGGTAGCCAGAACAAGCCACATATCGAGCTGTGGAGGCATCCAAATTGACCAATGACGATGGCGGATTCGACGCAGCCTGGCATGCTGCTGCTTTGGTTCCAGTTTTTGCCGTTTTTGTGTCCAGCAATCATGGTGAGTGGGAGTGATGAGTCTTCTCTTGCCTAGTAGTGATTGCCGCTGCTGCTCGTCAGTTTGGATTTGTTGTTGGAGTCTCTCGGGCCGAGGTGGTGAGTAGATCCGAGCTCTTTTGCTTGCCTGTATTGACTCTACATTTTTGCGTTTTGTAGATTCAACTTGACGATGTGAGTTGCTTCTGGATGTTGCTTGCTGGGCGGCGTGGTGAGGGCGTGTCTGCGGATTTGCCTGCTGGCGTGGACACTGGTGCAGAACAAATGCCAGGCTATGCTGAGGATCGTCTGCCTGTATTGGCTGTTGCAGAAGCAAGTCGCTCTCAGGGACTTCGTGTATTGTGTGTGGAATGCTCTGTGAATAAATTGTGTTAGTGTTAGTTGCAAAATCAATTGTTAATTTTTTTAATTTCTTTTATTTGTGTTGTATTTGCAGTTATGACGTCATTCGTATTGTCTGGACTTTTGTTATTTTGTTGTTGACGAACAGTTTTAAGTCTGTCAGTCTGTCTCTCAACGTAAAGTCTCTGCTGCTGTTCCATAAGGTGCGCATCGTCCAGTTCTTGGATAAGTTTGCTCTTAAGTTGTTCCAATCGCCGCTCAAGCGATAATTCTTCATTAACCAGCTGGTGATGTGCCTGCGAATTTATGTTTTGGGGCTGTGAGCTTGGAACCAGCTGTATTGCTTGCTGAGCATATTGTTCGTTGCCTCTGGCCAGTTGTTGTTGACTTTGTGCTTGCGTAGCTGGTGGGAGTGCGGGCTGGATACAGTGATTGGATTCAAGAGTCAGCCGACATTGTGGCGCCAGAATTAGCTCTTCCTGGGGAGGCAAGATTATTCGCTGAATTTCAATAGGCAGATCCTTGATTCCTTCTTGCAGCATCTCGCGGGGAATTAATCCTTTTTTAAAACGCTGCCTGAGATTTTGGATTTTCAGATATTCAGTGCGTTTCTGCTCATTCACGGTGGGGTTATTGTTTCGTATTGGCTGATCTGATGGATGATGCTGAGGTGCAAGAGTTTCAGTTCTGTATTGCACAGCCATGACATGCCGTTGGGGCGGAGTAAGTCGCTGGATTCCTGCAGGTGCCACATGAGCATATTGTTCGTTGCCTCTGGCCAGTTGTTGTTGACTTTGTGCTTGCGTAGCTGGTGGGAGTGCGGGCTGGATACAGTGATTGGATTCAAGAGTCAGCCGACATTGTGGCGCCAGAATTAGCTCTTCCTGGGGAGGCAAGATTATTCGCTGAATTTCAATAGGCAGATCCTTGATTCCTTCTTGCAGCATCTCGCGGGGAATTAATCCTTTTTTAAAACGCTGCCTGAGATTTTGGATTTTCAGATATTCAGTGCGTTTCTGCTCATTCACGGTGGGGTTATTGTTTCGTATTGGCTGATCTGATGGATGATGCTGAGGTGCAAGAGTTTCAGTTCTGTATTGCACAGCCATGACATGCCGTTGGGGCGGAGTAAGTCGCTGGATTCCTGCAGGTGCCACATGAGCATATTGTTCGTTGCCTCTGGCCAGTTGTTGTTGACTTTGTGCTTGCGTAGCTGGTGGGAGTGCGGGCTGGATACAGTGATTGGATTCAAGAGTCAGCCGACATTGTGGCGCCAGAATTAGCTCTTCCTGGGGAGGCAAGATTATTCGCTGAATTTCAATAGGCAGATCCTTGATTCCTTCTTGCAGTTTTTTTTTTTTTTTTTTTTATTAATATGTGCCAGCCTGTTGCATGAACACATATAGACAAAATGGACTCAGTGCACACCAAATAATGGTCTAAGGACCGTGGCACTGAATCCTAGATCACTTGCGCCCTCGAGGGGACCACGTGATTCCTTCAGTTTTTAAACAGTGTGTTACAATTTGCAGATAAGTAATTTCAAATAGTTTTCTAACAGGTAATTTCCAGGTAGCACAAATAGGTTGAGGTGAGCCTGTTCGCCTGAGGCAGAGCACGAGTTGAGTCCAGAGGGATGTAGCAATGGTGGTTATTGGGCCTGTTCGCCTGAGGATCTCAACCATTAAGGTAGAGCCCCCAGTCCCCGAACAGACAATCGGGCTGATACTATCAGTTCACAAGTTGGGTCCAGAGGGATGTAGCAATCGTGGTAATGGGCCTGTTCGCCTGAGGCTGCACATGCCATTTTAAGGCAGGGCCCCCAGTACCCGAACAGGCAATCGGGCTGATATTATCAGTTCACAAGTTGAGTCCAGAGGGATGTAGCAATCGTGGTAATGGGCCTGTTCGCCTGAGGATCTCAACCATTAAGGTTGAGCCCCCAGTCCCCGAACAGGCAATCGGGCTGATACTATCAGTTCACAAGTTGAGTCCAGAGGGATGTAGCAATAGTGGTAATGGGCCTGTTCGCCTGAGGCTGCACATGCCATTTTAAGGCAGGGCCCCCAGTACCCGAACAGGCAATCGGGCTGATACTATCAGTTCACAAGTTGAGTCCAGAGGGATGTAGCAATAGTGGTAATGGGCCTGTTCGCCTGAGGCTGCACATGCCATTTTAAGGCAGGGCCCCCAGTACCCGAACAGGCAATCGGGCTGATATTATCAGTTCACAAGTTGAGTCCAGAGGGATGTAGCAATCGTGGTAAAGGGCCTGTTCGCCTGAGGATCTCAACCATTAAGGTTGAGCCCCCAGTCCCCGAACAGGCAATCGGGCTGATACTATCAGTTCACAAGTTGAGTCCAGAGGGATGTAGCAATAGTGGTGATGGGCCTGTTCGCCTGAGGCTGCACATGCCATTTTAAGGCAGGGCCCCCAGTACCCGAACAGGCAATCGGGCTGATATTATCAGTTCACAAGTTGAGTCCAGAGGGATGTAGCAATCGTGGTAATGGGCCTGTTCGCCTGAGGCTGCACATGCCATTTTAAGGCAGGGCCCCCAGTCCCCGAACAGGCAAGCGGATTGATCATTTGGCAAGTTTACTTAGAAATTGTAACACTCTGGGTAAAACCATAGATATATAGTGGCTGTCCATGAAATTTGGAAAAAGTTTAGAATACAATCTGGGGGTATTCAGAACTATAAATGATCCAACATTTGCTGCAAGGATTGGGGAAAACCCCAGAAAAACCCAATCAGATCAGTAAACAAGTTAGTAGATGTACATATTTAGAAAACATTTAAATTTGGAAGTAATTAAGAACAGTTTAGAATACAATCTGGGGGTATTCAGAACTTAAATGATCCAACATTTGTTGCAAAGGATTGGGAAAAACCCCAGAAAAACCCAATCAGATCAATAAATAGGCCAAAAGATGTTAAAATTTGGAAAATGGAAATCAGCCAAACGTTAAGTACAAATCGGTAGGTAGCAAGCATAATGCAAGTTGTAACACATAGTCCATTTCAGGAGGTAAACAAAGGCATAGCATCAGTGATACTAGCAGAGTGTGGGTGCAAAGTTTTAATACAGCCGAAAGGGCAGTTGACCAAGCAGGCTTAAGACATTAGTAAATAAGTAAAAGTAATGAAAAGAAGGAAAGGAAAATAAACTTGGGAAAAACTTAGAAAAAGCCCAAACTAACCAGATAAAGTATTGAAAAGAAATTTAGATTAATTAAGATTAACAAACTTGTAAGGCATAAAGTTGGACATTAAGTAGACGTTAAATGATTAATTATCAGCCAGATTGATTGCTTGGAAAGAAACAAGAACCGTTGAGATTAAGCAAATTAGAAAAAGGAGAGTTTGACATGAAGCGAACAATGAAACGGACCAATAATTTGGACCATTTAATTAAAACCGGGGCATTACAGTTGAACAGAAGGTTAGCTCGTGAAGCACAGGATCAGATTTTAGCATTAATAAATGCTGATTAGTGTAGAGTATAAATCGGTAGGTAGCAAGCATAAAGCTAGTTGTAACACAAAGTCCATTTCAGGAGGTAAACAAAGGCATAGCATCAGTGATACTAGCAGAGTGTGGGTGCAAAGTTTTAACACAGCCGAAAGGGCAGTTGACCAAGCAGGCTTAAGACATTAGTAATTTGTGCTATTGATTAAATAAGTAAAAGTAATGAAAAGAAGGAAAGGAAAATAAACTTGGGAAAAACTTAGAAAAATCCCAGATTAACCAGATAAAGTATTGAAAAAGAAATTTAGATTAATTAAAATTAACAAACTTGTAAAGTATAAAGTTGGACATTAAGTAGACGTTAAATGATTAATTATCAGACAGATTAATTGCTTGGAAAGAAACAAGAACCGTTGAGATTAAGCAAATTAGAAAAAGGAGAGTTTGACATGAAGCAATGAAACGGACCAATAATTTGGACCATTTAATTAAAACCGGGGCATTACAGTTGAACAGAAGGTTAGCTCGTGAAGCACAGGATCAGATTTTAGCATTAATAAATGCTGATTAGTGTAGAGTACAAATCGGTAGGTAGCAAGCATAAAGCTAGTTGTAACACAAAGTCCATTTCAGGAGGTAAACAAAGGCATAGCATCAGTGATACTAGCAGAGTGTGGGTGCAAAGTTTTAACACAGCCGAAAGGGCAGTTGACCAAGCAGGCTTAAGACATTAGTAATTTGTGCTATTGATTAAGCAATACG
>JAWNPO010000425.1:0-19921 GCA_035047525.1 Drosophila quinaria
CACACACACACACAAATACCAGGGCAGTCCAGCGCACCAGGCTCTCCTAGCAGTTGCTACTACTGGTGTGGGTCAAGGAGGTGACATGTCCAAGCCAGTCATGAGCAATGGAGTCGATGTGGAACGGGCAGAGGCGGAACTGCTCTCAACGTTCTCGTTGCGACCGAGGATAGCGAGAACGCCACCTGGTGGCCCGTCATCTGCACCGCCATCTGTAACCGAGCCAGTTTTCAGGTTTAGCCCTGCTGCAGCCTCAGATACGCCCAAAAGAAGTAGGGACGCCTCCAGTCCTGGGAACGCCACAGAAGCAGCTGCTAAAAAATCAAAGACGCAAAGGAGCTTAGTAGCGGTATCGGAGGAGCTAGGTGATCTCATCGAGGAGATAATTCAAGCCTTCAGACCCAAAGCAGCGAGGCACATCACTCAAGCAAACCGCGATCTTTTTGCACGGATGAAGGAGCTCCAGACCGAGATCATCTGCAGACTCGTAGAAAAGGAGCCTGCAACTGCACTACCTGGACTACCTGAGAATAGGCCAAACTCCCCAGGGAAAGAGCAGACTCCCAATGGACAGTCCAGCGCACGGTCAGCCACGAATGAAGGCAAGCCAGCAGAACGCGAATTCCGGAGAAGATCCCAGGACATAGCCACCCAAACAACGCCACCAAAAAAGGTACCAGCGGACGCGTCTTCGCATTCTCGTCAGAGTTCCAGCGGTCCGAAGTCAGCTCCAAGGCAAGGATCTCATGCTAACCCGGTGACGGCAGGAGGCTCCAGTGCCCCACAAACCAAAGCAGCAACTCGCAAACAGCAAGTCAACGTACCCCGTAAGCAGAGGCCACGGGCGGATGTTATAATCGTCCAACCTGAACCTGGCAAATCCTATAGTGACATTCTTCGCCTGGTCACCAGACGGGAGGATAACAAACTGCAGAGCGTGGGCGAGCACGTACGAAAGGTTCGTAAAACAGCAACAAATGGCTTGGTGCTAGAAATGGATGGCGACTGTAAAGCGTCGATGGATAAAATGAGAGCAGATATTGGAGAAGCGCTAGGGCAGCAGGCTAGAGTTAGGGCCATCTCCCAGGAAACCTCGCTGGAAATCCGGGATATCGACTGTCTGGCCACAAGAGAAGATATTCTCGCAGCCTTGGCTCCTCATGCAGACGCACCGCTGGACGAAACGGTGATCAAGATTTTAAGACCCGGATACGATGGCTCGCAAGTAGCCATTGTCAGCATCCCAGTAGCGACAGCCATTCGAGTCATGAAGGAGGGCAAACTTAAAATAGGATGGACAAGATGCAGAGTAAGAGAGAGAGAGCCGAGGAAAAGGTGCTACAGGTGTCTGGAGTTTGGCCATATCGCTGCATCGTGTAAGAACACAGTTAACCGCGCGGGCTGCTGCCTACGCTGTGGTCAGGAGGGCCACAGAGCAGCTGACTGTACGAACGAGCCAATGTGCTTTATATGTGCAGCGGCTAACAGGAAGGAGACGAAGCACCACGCCGGCAGCAGAAGATGTCCTCTGTCGACTAATAGTGGACCCGGCCCTACTCCAAAATGATGAAAATCCTACAGCTTAACCTGAACCACTGTGCGGCAGCCCAAGATCTATTAAAACAAACAGTTCGCGAACTGTCTGTAGACTTGGCACTACTCAGCGAGCCCTACAAATCCATTCAGGGCCAAATTTACGCAGCAGATTCAGATGGCAAGGCAGCAATCTGGACATGTGGGTCACAGCAGCACCAGTTGGAGTCGCAGCGCTCGTCACGAGGCTTCGTGAGGGCCAAATTTGGCGAGCTATGGCTATATAGCTGTTACCTGGCACCCAGTCTCACATTGCCGGAGTATACAGCCATACTGGATGACCTAGTTGACGACGCGAGGGGCAAACTACAGGTCGTCATAGCCGGCGATTTCAACGCTTGGGCAGAGGAATGGGGCAGCGCTTCTACAAACTCCAGAGGGCAGGCTGTACTGGAAGCATTCGCTTCACTGGATGTTGCCCTATTGAATAGTGGAAGGCAACACACATTCTGCAGAGCCGGCGTTGGATCCATAATAGACCTCACATTCGTGAGCTTCTCGTTATGGAGCCACGCTCGTTGGGCCGTCAGTGCGGCATACACTGCGAGTGATCACAACGCCATAGTGGTAGAACTCCATCGGCGACCGTCAGCGCTAGCAAGCAGGACACCAGTGGAGAAGGCCTTTAAAGTAGAGACAATGAACCCTGTCGTTTTCGCAGAGACGTTCCATGCCCCCGCCCAAGACCCAAATGCGGAGCGAAGCGCTGCTCTGCTGATGCAGGCAATCACAGGAGCATGCGAGGCGAGCATGCAGCAACGGCGTGGTTTTAAGCGGAGCCACGAGCCTGTATACTGGTGGACAGAAGAGATTGCGGAGGCGAGACGACGGTGCATCAATGCAAGATGACTGCTCCAGCGTTCCAGGGGAAGACCCGAATTTGAGGACAGAAGGCTAGAATACAGACTTAGGCGTCATGTGCTGAAAAAAGCCATCCGGCGAAGCAAATCGGAGCGGTTCCTTGAGCTATGCGATGATGCCGAAAACGACACCTGGGGACTGGCATACAAGCTGGCAATGAAAAAACTGAATGTGTCTACCCAAACGGCTCCTAAGGACGAGCAGAGAATGAAGGAGATCGTGGAAACCCTTTTTCCTGGCTCCTCTAATTTCCAGACCCTGGATCCGACACCTACGTCTCATATGTTCCCCGAAGCCCCTGCGGTTACCGTGGAGGAGACTCTTAAAGCGGCAAGCGTCATACGTGTTTCCAAAGCGCTAGGCCCGGATGCAATCCCTAACAAGGCGTTAAGACTGGCGCTCATGCTTCGACCGGATAGCTTTGCAGAGGTGTTTGGGAGATGCATCAACCAAGGAACCTTCCCCAACGCTTGGAAAATCCAAAACCTGGTGCTCATTCCAAAACCAGGTAAACCCCCGGAGCTGCCATCATCATACCGCCCTATTTGCTTGATAGATACGGCAGGTAAAGTTTTGGAGCGACTGATATGCACTAGGCTAGAGCACGCAATTCGAGAAGCAGGTGATCTCTCCCCTCTGCAATACGGATTTCGCAAAGCTCGGTCGACGATAGACGCTATCTCCAGAGTCACCAGCATTGCCGAAAATGCAATCCAAGGCAGCAGATGGCAAGGAGGCAGGAAAAAGTATTGCCTAGTCGTGACGCTCGACGTAAAGAATGCATTCAACTCGGCAAACTGGAATCGCATTCTCGAGTCTCTCAGAGGTTTTAACACTCCGAGCTACTTAATGGGCATCATAGGTGACTATTTCCGCAACCGGGTACTCAACTACAGCACGGATGCAGGAAAGAGGAGCTACAAAGTGTCCGGAGGAGTTCCACAGGGCTCGGTTCTTGGACCATTATTATGGAATGTCATGTACGACGGTATCCTTAGACTGGAGCTTCCGGAGAACGCTACCGTCGTGGGCTTCGCTGACGACATTGCACTTGTCGTCACCGCTAAACACCTTGCAGAGGCGGAATTACTATGTAGCGCAGCTGCTGCAGCAGCCAGGGATTGGCTTAATTCGGTTGGTCTTCAACTTGCTGACCAAAAGACCGAAGCGGTCCTTATTAGCAGTAGAAAGGTCGTCGAGGTAGCTCACATAAACCTGGGGACAGCCACCATTGCTTCAAGTAGGGCAATTAGGTACCTCGGAGTGTTGATCGATACGCGGCTAAGCTACAGGGAGCACCTTGAGCACACTGGCAAAAAAGCGGCAGCAATTGGGAACGCATTAAACCGTATAATGCTGAACACCCGGGGGCCCAAACAAGGGCGCAGGCTGCTGTTACAGAATGTAGTGAAAGCCACAATGCTGTACGGAGCCCCGATATGGGCGCATGCCATGCAGGTCAAGTCCTACCGGAGGAGCTTGCAGTCGACCTATAGGCTCGGTGCTCTCAGAGTATGTAGCGGTTTCCGGACGGTCTCTGATGATGCAGCTTTGGTGATTGCGGGAATGGTGCCGATTGACCTGCTGGCTACGGAGAGGGCAACCATTCACAACGAGAAACGCAGTGCGAACCCCGTTGGTCACCGCCAGATTTCCAAATCAGCGAGGGAAGAGAGTGTGAGGAAATGGCAAGTCAGGTGGGATGCGTCAACGAAAGGTCGTTGGACACATCGACTCATCCACGATCTGGGAAAGTGGCTTAGTCGTAAATCCGGCTTTGTCAATTTTCACTTGACGCAGCTCTTGAGCGGACATGGGTGCTTTCGGAGCTATCTGCACAGATTTGGGCACGAAAGTGATCCATACTGCTTATGGTGCTACCCCGAGGAGGAAGAAACGGCAGAACACATCCTGCTCACCTGCCGAAGATTCTCTGGTGAGAGGGACGAACTGGAAGCGACCATAGGAGCTCGACTGACAGCAGACACCGTGATAAGCTGCATGCTTGAGAAGGAGGAGTGCTGGTCTGCGGTATGCACGTTCGCAGCTCGAGCGCTCACAAAGCTGCGACAATTGGAAAGGGAGCGCAGACGGAACGCAGACCACGGTGGGGCATATTAAAAATGCTCGCCCAGGATCCCGTGAAGCCTTGCCCCGCGGAATAGTACCGCGTGATCCTATGGGCCCTTTAATCTAAGTTTATTGCTCTTTCCATCTACTGTCTATTCCTACCTATACTATCTTTTTGTATTTCTATGTACTATTACGAAATAAAAAAAAAAAAACCAGGGCAGTCCAAGAAGCACACAATAAAAATACTTGCCTGGTATAGTTATGGGCAAGCTGAGCAGTTTCTGGCACGGCGCTGTGATTTTTCATTTGGCCACCAGGCAGTCCAGTCCGCCCTCGCCGCCATCTCTGCATCCGTCCATGTCTCTTTCTCCGTCTCCGTCTCCTTCTCCGTCTCCGTCTTCGTGTCCATGTCCGTCCGAGGCAACAGTTGTGTCAACGGCGCGGCCAGGGCGCAAAAGCCAAAACGGCAACGCGTGCCGCATGCAACTGCCAAGTGGCCAAAAGCACCAGAGAGTCAATGGAAGATGGCGCAGAGAAGACGGACACAATTGCAGTTGGCGCTGCACGACTTTGCACGGCATCGGACAACAGAATAAGTACGCTCCGTTGCATTTATTAAAAATTTTGTTTAGCTTTGTAGTTGCATGCAACACTATTCTTCTTCTTTTTTTTGGGCATATGAATAATAAATTCTTTGCGCAGCTTGAATTTAATTTTTTTTATAACTCCGCCAAAATCACTTACCACATCTTAGTGAGTGCATGAAAGGTAACTATTAGCTACTCTATGTACCAATATTTACATATATGTAAGATTATGTATAAGTAGTGTTTATTATTAATGGTTCAATGAACGATGATTAACAAATGAAAAGAGTTAACAATATTAAATTCAACGATTTCGATTCGATTTAGTTCAACTTTCTTACGACTGACGCTCACGACGACTTCTAGCGAATAGTAGCGACTTCTGTTCTCTTCTTCTTACATCTATCGGCGTTGCCCTCTCTCCTCAACCAGGGATGCTGCAATGCTGTTAAGGGCTGCCACCTCACATATATATGAAAGTGCTAATTTCGTAGTTATTACACAGCAATTCTCAGATTTCTTTAATAAACAGAATTCTCTAAGACATTATTAAAATATTATTTGGATATTTTGTATTGGCTTGTCTAGTATTTGTATTAAACTTTCTTAAGCTCATATTTAAATTAAATAAAATGAAATAAAGTAGATTTTAATAAATATCACTGCGGACGGCAGTCCGCGCTAGTGACGAAAGCAGCACGAAGGGTGTTTCATAATATATGCAAATTTTAAAAGGTTAGGGCTTATTTGAAATCTGACACCTTTCAGGAGCATCGAAATTTCGTTAGGCAATTTCCAATAATATCGATACCATATAAGGAAATATTTATTTTGCTATAAATTTAAAAAAAAAAAAAAATAAAATAATTTTTAATGTAATACATGCATTTTTATTCAAGTTAAATGCATTTTAATATAATTGTATACAATTTAAATTTAATCATACGGCTAAACAATTTGTTTCGGATATATTCCACAATTATTTGTGGAATTGTTTGTTGAAAAAGGTTTGGAGGTAAAACGTACCAAAATTAATCTAAAATTTAGGAATACATATCTATCTGCTGAAATTTAAGTGGACTATGAAAACATCCAGAACCAGAGTAAAGAAGGAGAAATCATTTAAGTAGATATTAAGTTTTCTAGATGTGGAATGCATATTTCGACAATTTGACTTTTACCTTACTTATATGTATAAATACAGATTTATAATACAATTTGTCAAAGTTTTATGTGAAGTAACAAGTTTAGATATATTTAAAAAACTCATTATTTAATATACATTATGAATTCGACATTGCCTTTGAAATACTCTACGATCTGAAGGGTTATTACTCGAATCAAAGAAATCCGCCACATTTCGTATGCATTTGGAATTCATTGCATTTTTTTGCAACTGCCGCAGGCAGAGTGGCCCCAAAATTGTGGCACGTTGCAGTTCGTGATGGCATTTCTTTTATATTTGTTGTATTTTTATTTCAGTTGGTTTTTGAGTAAGCATTAACTTCTGACTGACACGCGCGGCAGGAGCTGCGTGTGACTTTCTGTTTGCCGCTAAAATTAGCATGACATTTAAGCAAATATCCACACAGCTAAATTAAATGGTGTCCATTAGAGATGGGCACGGGCCTCCTTCTTAAGGCCCGGCCCGGCCCGGGCCCGAAATAAATCTTTTTGGCCCGGTCCAGGCCCGGCCCGGTCAAATTTTCAAGAGGCCCGGCCCGGCCCGAGCCCGGTCAAATTTCAAGAGGCCCGGGCCGGGCCCGGCCCGAAACCACTATATACCCTTTTTTTTAAATTAATTTTTTTTATTTATAATTTTTTAATGTCGATAAGAATCATATCGATAATAGAGATGCGTAAATGATATTAGCAGTTACCTATTTTAAAAAATAAATAAATATTTTAATAATAAATAAATATTTTTATTAATCGATATGAAAAATTTACTTTTCGGGCTTTTTGCTTAGGCCCGGGCCCGCACGAAAAAAGCCCGTTTTCGATTTTCATGCACGAAGCCCGGTGATTTTTTGAAGAGGCCCGCGGGACACGAAGCCCGGCCCGGCCCGTGCCCATGTCTAGTGTCCATGCTTAAGGCGTTTACGTTGCACTTTTCTCTGCTTGCCACGCAAAAGAAGAAGAGCAAAACGCCAAAAAAAAGGAAAAAAAAAACAGCGAGACCAAAGCGAAGGCAACACTCATTTCGTGTTGCAAGTTTCGAGTTGCCAGTTGGCTTTGCAACCATTTGAGGCAGCCTGTCATCAGTTCAGTCCTGTTGGTTGGCTACAAATTTGCCTAGCACTGCGTATGATTACTCCATCTAGAGTTCCCTCAGTCTCTTCCTCTCCCCACCCTCTATACCCCTCTCTTTCACTCTGACGCCCTAATTAGCATCGACTTTGCTCCTTCTTCCGCCAGTTGCTTCTGCAGTCGACGCTTCGTTAAGTGCGCATGTGATGACATTGTCTGCACGAAACAATCGTGCAACACTCAAACGCAGTCATAATATTACTCAAGGTTTCACTTCCGCAAACAAGAAGTTATAGACAAAAACTATAAATAAATTTTCCATATGTAATGAAACATAAATGAAAACAAAATTGTTTTATTAAGTAATCACATGTTATTTTCTTCTTTCACCCAATAAAAATACGGGGGTGACACAGAAATCGCAAGCGAAATAGAATTCCTCAGAAAATTCCGAGGTGCCACAGAACTTCGAGAGATTTCATTTTTTTTATCATTTTCAACAACCTTTTCGAACTAGGCTGCTAAGGGTTGACACCTTTTCAGATTAAATTACCCAAAGGTTTGATTAGCAACTTTTTCATGTTTATCTTAGCAGAACATTAAACTTTTAATTTTTTCCTTGTTTAATTAATATAATTTAATTTATTTATGTAATAATTGATTTTATTTAGCTGAAAAAAATTTAAAAAGTAATTGGCGCGACAAAATAAAAGTTACTCAACAGCTCTAACAATTGTCTGCCATTAGTCTGGCAACTCTTCATGAAAAATGTTTTCACAAATTGCACAATAAGTTTAAGGTTTTTTTTTAGATAAAACTTGATTTACCTCAAAAGAGCTATTTTTTTACTGCTTAATTTAAAGAAAACAGAAGTGGTTCCATATATATTTTTTAAACATCTTACTTCGAATTTTGAAATTTCTGTGGCAACCCTGATAGATAGAAATTTAAATAGTCTGAGGCTACTCATAGATTAAATTCTATGACAGAAGTTTAAAGTTAACCTCAATCGGAATCTATGGAATTTTTAAAACCTTACCTTGATTGGCGATTGTTTAAAAGCCTTTTCAAATTTGACTTTGATGGTACCCAAATATGATTTGTTAAAATTGTTTGTTTCTTATCATATTTACAAAAATCTTACTTACATACTTGCATAACTTTAAGACAATTTTGAGACTGAAAGCGAATCCACTTCAGATAGAGTGAATATGAAACTTACTGTATATTTAATTATTTGTAAACGCGTTGATAATCGATGGTATTCCAATTGAAAGCTAGCAAAAAAAAAAAAGGAATAATAGACGAGAACCTTCAACAGCTCATTCACTGAGCACAAAACGCACCGGACTCGAATGTGAAGTTCGCACAAAGCAAAATTAAAAATGAATTGCAAAAAATCGTTACCAAATAAAGTCTCCACTTTTCTTTCCCTCTTGGCCCCTCCCCCAATTAAAGTCGCCCACACAGCGAAAATTTTTAGCGCTGACTCCATTAAAAGTAAAATAAAAATTGCAAGCAAATTTTCGACTTGGCAAAATGAATGAGTCTGGACAAGAATGCCTTCGATTGAGTTCAATGATGGTGAGATGAAACAAGGGGGCGAGAGACCATTGTAAACTAGCCAGACCATCAGCTAAGCCAATAATCAAGGATGGAGGAGCACGGTCTGCCATTTCGCAGGACTCCCGGTCTACTGGACTCCAGGTCTGTGGAGCGGCAGCTAATTTATTACGAGCATTTAACAAGCATACTCCAGGGAGGCTTCAGGGAGGCCGCTTTGATTTATTAGGTGTGTGGTTCCTTTTTTCCCATTTTTTTTTTTTTTTTTCAAGAAAAGTACAAAAAAAAAGTTGCCAGTTGAGAAACAAGAAGCAGGAAATACCGAAACACTAATGTGAATGTAATTTGTAGTTAATGTGCTGCCTAGAAATGTGGGCAGGGTGATTCTTTTCTTTTTCAGCTCGATGGGCGTTTTAATTGCTCAAACCAATTCAGTGCTGGCTTCGAAGTATCTGTAATCCACCGAGAAACTCTTCAAAATATCTGACTCATTTTATGCAGACTCACAATTACTGCATTTTATTCTGGGTGCTATCTCTTTATTTTTCTAATTTACGATGATAACAAGGATTGTTTTCTCTGTTTGAAATGTTAACAAACCCTTCATACGATTTAGATATATTCTATTTAAAGCCATGTATTTCAAGCTTTGACGGTATGCAAATAATTACATACTTTTAAGCGCTTGTATTGCTTAAAAACATATAACAGCCGTTAATAAAGTTCACCTAACCCGATCTAGCTCGAATAAGTAGGTTTATAGTATACCTGTTAAATTTCGATTAGAATTACTAATCAATTAGATTATTTATGGAAATAATCGTAGTGATTATGTAATTCACTGTTAAAAAATTTGTTATTATTTAATGATTACGATCACCAAAAATCAAAAAAATCTAAAATTATTACAATTATTCGGGAAAAATCAAAAATAATCAAATATAATCGTTTTTGTTATTTTTGATTTTTTTCCGGATTTTTTCTGATTATTTAAGATTTTTTTGTTTAGATTATTTATGATTTTTTAGTAAAAAACAAAATTGCATTCAATTTTCACAATCAAAGTAGCCAAAGTTGTTGATTATAATTTGCTTTTTGTGCTGTCTAAAGCAGTTAAATTTAGATAAAAGCAGAAGGCAGCCGAAAATATTTCGGAGCTCACTAGTTAGAGTTGCAGACCTCCATATTTTTAATGTTGAGGCTCGATTCCCCTTATGTGTTAAGACTAAGACTGTTGCAAAATCTGCTTTGTCGAAATTTTTTTGTGTAAAAAAAGAATTTATTTGAGTGGATTTTCTGAATAATCGAAATGTGTAATAATATTTGGTAAGTAGTAATTATGGCGGAACAGTAGATGACGCTTTGGAAGATACAGATTTTGAACCTCCCAGAAGCAAGAGGAAACGGTCGATAAGAGGAGCGCACAAGAATTCCACAAAAGCTCTATAATCAAAAGCTTTGGCTAATTTGATAGTGAAAATTTAAAATAATTTGGTTTTTAAGGCCTGTCTCCAGCACCGCGAAATTTTTATGTTAGGAATTTGCTATTTATTTCGTGTGTGTGGGACATAAATAAAACAGCTGTGCTTTTTATACAGCGCCAATTTTGAAAGTTCAACCAATGTAAAAAAAAATAAAAAAAATGAACTCTGACGATAAAGTGATTGTGTTGGTGGCGGAATATATTGTTGCAAAAACCGTTTCATCTCACTTTTTGGTTTTGCGCACAGTTTTTTTTAAATTTTTTCAATCGACACTAGCGAAATAATTGTCGACAATATATTCCTGAGCTGTGCATCAGCTGTTCTCTCAGTCCACACACGCAGTCGATAGGCCAATTATCGACATTTATTTGTGGATTTCGTTAAGGTTGCTGGATACTCAAGCAACGAAATCATAAACGAAAAGTTTCGGCCACAGTTTTTTTTATATGAAGTTTGACAGTTATTTTTATTTTCCGCGGTGCTGGATACTATGCTTTACCAAATAATCATAATCTAAAAACATTAGCAATTTTTTCGATTATTTTGAATAATTGTAATCATTTTAAATTTTTTTGATTTCTTGTAATCGTAATAATTAAATAGTTGTGCAAAACCGAAAATAATCCTAATTTTATCATTAGTTTGCCTTTTAACAAAAATAATCTAATTACTAATGATTATAATTACTAATTATTATTTAACATGTATGGTTCATAAATAATAATTAAAGATAATGTTAATTACAAAAAAAAAGTTATACAGTCGAACTTCCATAACTCGAATTTTATCTGACTCAAATTAAATCGAGGGGCAATAAACTTAAACTTGCAAAAAAAAACTAGTGGGAAAGACTATAGTCAAGCTCCCGACATGACGATACCTGTTATTTATTTAAATAATTTTAAAATAGTTTTTAATGGATGCTTTTAGGCACTCTAATTGCTTGAAACTTAAATCAGCCATTACAACCTTTCTGATCTGATCTTGTTGCTGTTTTTTTAATGCACCGTCTGAAATAACCTATCAAATAAAAAGTTACTTTACAAATGCTTTGAAATTGCACATTTAATCTTTCTGAGTATTTTCAAATTTTACAAAAATAAATTCGGGTTGTTTATAATTGATAGTTTTCCTGCCGTTTAAATGATATATTTTCATGACATAGTTTTAGTATCTTTCGATTTCTTGATATTGATATAAAAGTTTTTAAGCAATGTGAATGCCTAAAACAATGCAATACAAATTTTAATTATTTAAAATGTTTAATTTATTTAAATAAGTAACGGGCATCCCATAGTCGGGAGCTGTAATATAGCCTTCTCACTTGTTAGACCACGTACTTTAAAAAAGTACAGTGGTCTATTAACTTTGTCACAAAAAAATGTGCGTAACAGGCAGAAGGAGGCGTGGCCGACCCCATAAAGTATATATATTCTTGATCAGCATCAATAGCCGAGTCGATATAGCCATGTCCGTCTGTCCGTCTGTCCGTCCGTCCGTCTGTCCGTCTGTATTGACGCCTAGATCTCAGAGACTATAAGAGCTAGAGATACCAAACTTGGTATTTAGGTTCGTCTTTATTGCACGCAGATCGAGTTTGTTTTAGATTTTGGCCACGTCCCCTTAAACGCCCACAAATTAGATATATCTTAATTATAGCGACAATTTAAAAGATAGACATTCCTAATAAGGCATAGACGAAGAAACCATTATTATCCACATTTGCTGAAAATTTCATCGCGATCGGATAATAAACAGCCAAGATATCAAGCAATTAAAATCTCCTTTATTTGCCTTGTCTTATCAGCAACAATAACAACAACAACAATCACAACTAGATAACAATTGCATCTGGCTTACACTCTAGTAAGAATGAAATCTATCGTAAGACCATCGATTACCAAGGCAGGCAGTGGCGCGGTGTGCAGAGCGTCGGAACTCTGAGTTCGGGTCTCGGGTTCGAACTCTAGGACAGACAAATTTTTTTTTTTTGTTAATATATTTTATATTCAATTAATTTGTTAGTATATGATCGGCATACTTTTTTTTAAATGCTATTCAATTTTAAAAGGGTGTTGGCAGAGTTCCTAACTGCGAAATATAAAGTCGCTGAAGTCTTAACATATTTGTATTTTGGCCACGTGCGCCCATGGGCTTTGGTGGCCTATGGTGCTAAATTCCCGTCAATTTTGCAATGATCGGGAGTCGCGGGTTCAACTCCCACCATAAACGAATTTTTTAAAAATTATTTCTTATTAGCAGACTTTTTAGAACATTGGTCCGCGGCTCGAATCTCACGTTGGACAGATGTTTTTTTTTTTATTTATGATTAATGAAAATTTTAATTACATTTTTATAAATGTTGTATGTTTACATCAATTCGATTTTTGTGATATTTTGTTTTATTTTTGGTTAAAATATATCAAATACTTGTAGCGACTTATATTATTTTTAGCAGGGTTTGCTTTTGCATAGTAAGTACGTGGTCTCCGAGAGTCGAGTATGCTCGACTGTAGCACCGTCGACTAGTTTTTCATTAAAATTGATACTTCTCAGAAAATTAATATGAGAAATGATGCAAGCAAGAAGAGTTGAGAAATAAATTCACGTCACTAGATGGATACTTTATTATCTTAAATATAAGAACAAACGCGGTTATTGAAGAATGTAGAAAACTAACTATGATTATTTGCAAATGAATTCGTATTTTTCTGCTAAGACTCTATTACATTGGAGGAATTTATTTCGTGTGCCCAATGTTAAAGGTTAAATCGCTTTCAATGATTCGGAAGTCGTCAGTTCAGAGCTTCTGTTGCCCTTCCGCCTTTGTTGGCTGGAGGACAACGACGCCGCCATTAAAGTCCATAAATCACAACATGGCGTAGAAATAAATCAACCCTTTATTATCAACACATCGCAATGTTTGTTATCGAAAGGGTTATTTATAGTACTCCTGGGATCGGGTCAAAGCGAAAGCCACGCTGTTGTGTAATTCCCAATCACAGCGTTGGCTTGTTAATATTAACCGAATTAAAAGCCGGCTAAAGTTCAAGGTTGATGGCGGACTAAAGTCGCTGACCGCATTGCCTACTTTCTATAGGGCCAGACCACATGATTGTCTATCGTGTGTGTGTTTGTTGAACTCATTAAGCAAATCGCATTATTTGCTCTTAAGAATACCGTGAAGCTTTTGCAGTGCACTCGTACACACGGTCTGACAGTCCCAGAAGTGGCAGCTTCATTTGCTCGCAATTGAAAGGCTCTGAAAAGACTGCCTCCTATCTGTCGAGAGCTTACACATGCCAAATGAATACATCATTAGCTGCATGAAAATGTCCTTATGCAGCACACACACACACACACATACACATACACCCACTTTTACAGAGACAACAACGAACAGAATATGTCAAAGCTGACAGAGTAAAACACCAATAAAGACCAGTGATGCCAAACCTTTTCTGAAATGAAAAGACAAAACGACCAAAAACAAAAAGGGAAAAAAAAGCTAAAAAACTAAAACATAAGATAGAAAAAAATACCAAAATGTTTTTTATTACTTTTTGTATTTCATTTAATAGTTTTAGGGCCTTTTTCGCCCTCATTTTCTTTGATTTCATTGTACGTCACCAAGCTGCCCTATAAACTTAAGGTATTTATCAGGTACGTGGTAAATTAAAAGGTATTTGCTGATTTTTATCAAAAAAAATTAAATGAAAACTCTTATTTGTCAATCTACATAAAAAAATTATAAAATAATAATTAAATTTTAATTTTATATAAAAATTATAATTTAACTCTTATTTTCAGTTTTTAATCTAGCAATTTAAAATAAAAGTTATTTTTGAATTTTTGTAATAAAAATAAGAATTTTTCTTCAAATTTTATTATAAGAATTGATGACACATTGATTAAGAAGATCAATTTGAAGAACCATAAATGAAATTTAAACTAGTCGACGGTGCTACAGTCGAGCATACTCGACTGTCGGAGACCACGTACTTACTATGCAAAAGCAAACCCTGCTAAAAATAATATAAGTCGCTACAAGTATTTGATATATTTTAACCAAAAATAAAACAAAATATCACAAAAATCGAATTGATGTAAACATACAACATTTATAAAAATGTAATTAAAATTTTCATTAATCATAAATAAAAAAAAAAACATCTGTCCAACGTGAGATTCGAGCCGCGGACCAATGTTCTAAAAAGTCTGCTAATAAGAAATAATTTTTAAAAAATTCGTTTATGGTGGGAGTTGAACCCGCGACTCCCAATCATTGCAAAATTGACGGGAATTTAGCACCATAGGCCACCAAAGCCCATGGGCGCACGTGGCCAAAATACAAATATGTTAAGACTTCAGCGACTTTATATTTCGCAGTTAGGAACTCTGCCAACACCCTTTTAAAATTGAATAGCATTTAAAAAAAAGTATGCCGATCATATACTAACAAATTAATTGAATATAAAATATATTAACAAAAAAAAAAATTTGTCTGTCCTAGAGTTCGAACCCGAGACCCGAACTCAGAGTTCCGACGCTCTGCACATCGCGCCACTGCCTGCCTTGGTAATCGATGGTCTTACGATAGATTTCATTCTTACTAGAGTGTAAGCCAGATGCAATTGTTATCTAGTTGTGATTGTATTGTTGTTATTGTTGCTGATAAGACAAGGCAAATAAAGGAGATTTTAATTGCTTGATATCTTGGCTGTTTATTATCCGATCGCGATGAAATTTTCAGCAAATGTGGATAATAATGGTTTCTTCGTCTATGCCTTATTAGGAATGTCTATCTTTTAAATTGTCGCTATAATTAAGATATATCTAATTTGTGGGCGTTTAAGGGGACGTGGCCAAAATCTAAAACAAACTCGATCTGCGTGCAATAAAGACGAACCTAAATACCAAGTTTGGTATCTCTAGCTCTTATAGTCTCTGAGATCTAGGCGTCAATACAGACGGACAGACGGACGGACGGACAGACGGACATGGCTATATCGACTCGGCTATTGATGCTGATCAAGAATATATATACTTTATGGGGTCGGCCACGCCTCCTTCTGCCTGTTACGCACATTTTTTTGTGACAAAGTTAATAGACCACTGTACTTTTTTAAAGTACGTGGTCTAAAAATACTAACATGGTCAATTGAAACTAAAAAAGGCCAGATTTTCGGATAGAAGCTGTTTGAGATTTTTCCCGGCACTAGCAGTTGAAAACCAGACAAATCTATCCGACAAAAAGCCAATTTGGCATCACTGATAAACACAGAGATAGAGAGGGAGATGGAGAGAGACGGATTGCTGGCAGCCCTGGTCGGGCCGAGATTCACAAGTAGCCCTAGCTTAGCTACTTAAGCTGCTACTTAACTTTCAAGTACTTTTGCAAGTTGTTAACTAATTATGGACACAACAACAAAGTTGCCAATAAGTGCGTTAAATTTAGATCACACAGAGGGTCCAAAGACAACGAAATACAGTGAAACATCCATATGTCGAATCTTATAACTTTAATCATTCGAAATTTACTTGGTAAATTACAGACAGTAATCTGGTAAAAAGCTGATTTCCAATTACCAATGTTTGAATAAATTCATAAAAAGAGTTTTTGTCTTTTTGTTAATTTTTGGCGAATTATTGTATTGCTCAAATTCAGGATAAGTCGAAAATTTGCGCGATGTTCCCCTCTATTTTAATGTAAATTTATATGTAGAACTGTACCTTAGGGTTGATATGGACTCTTTTCAATAAGTAGAACAAAATGCTTTATGGTGTAGAGGCAATTTGTGACAGTTTTTAATCGTACATGAATATTTTACAATATTAAAGGTATACAGAAAAAACATTTATTTCTTTGTATACCCTACTAAATCAATCGTACTAACTAAATTTTTAAATTCAAAATTTGTCTGTTTTTTTTGTTTACGTTTTTTTAAGGCAAAACACAAACCTTAAAAGCTCATTTTTAAAAAATGAATTCCAATTTTCTGTACAACAATTTTTAAAGCGTTCTAACACCAAAAGATATGATACGTCTTGTTCGACTTAAGAATGTACTACTGTAGTAATTTTTAGATAACTTAAAGTATCTGTATTTTTAAAAAAATAAAAAAAGCTTGCAAGTTATGCATGCGCCACTGTAAGTTTGGGTATTAAAAATGAAAAGATTCGAGTCAAATTGGCAAGGTAAGTGCTTGATAAGATTATTACCATAGAAATGGCATACGTAATAGAGACACACTCACACACACACACACATACACTTTTGCCACTGAAATCTCATATCATAATTTACCGTGTTTGTTTTATAAGACTATTAGAGACTCAAAAGCAATTAAGGTTTTCCACAAGGAAAGACAAGTGCGAATACGAATGCGAATGTGACTCTGAGAGTGTTTTAATTTATGGGCATGTGGGCGTATGGCAGCGTAGGCGTGGCTTTGATGACTCTCCCAAGTTAATCGGCACGTTTCTTAGCAGCTTGTTGACAAGCAAATTGCGACATAAATTTTACTCACGAAATTCTGAAATAATCTCAATGAATTCGAGTACGAAGTCTGTTGAAAATGAATCTTTGACTTATACCTACTGCCTTAAAATTCAATGGCTGATTTTTTGCGAGTAATTAGATATCTTATAAAAAAAACCTCTTTACGAGGTAAAAGTCTAGTGACGAAAACAGTTATATGCCCCAAAATTTCTGATATCCAATTTTGTGACGAATAATATTAAGTTTGACATAAAAATTATTTTAAAAAAAATTTTGGCACTCGGCACATTGCGCCAAAATGTCTCAATTCTTCATATCAAATAAAACTCAATGTTTTGCGCAGTGCCGAATGCAAAAATTTTTTTTAAAATAATTTTTATGTCAAACTTAATATTATTCGTCACAAAATTGGATATCAGAAATTTTGGGGCATATAACTGTTTTCGTCACTAGACTTTTACCTCGTAAAGAGGTTTTTTTTATAAGATATCAGAAATTTTTGAATAAGATATCAGAAATTTTGAAATTTCATTCTATCAACTTTGTTTATTTTTTGTACAAGCTAAAACAAACTGACTGGCAACACTGGTTCCCTTTACAAACACGCATGCCAAGCGCAAAAGCTAGTAGCACTCTCAAACTCTGGCTGCTATGACACTTTACTGCTGCTGTCCTATTCCAATTTTAAAATATTCCAGATTTTTCTTAAATCGCCGAAATGTAGGAAAAAAAACCTTATTTCACCTGAAGCTTTTTACCTGTGTTTTGAAGCAAAAAATTTACAGCTAGGCCTAAAGCCCTTCAAAATAAATTTCCAACGATATATAGATCACATCTGTAGCTTCTATTGTTTGGATGCTGTGGCTTTTGGCGATTTACATGTACATTAACATACTGCATATGTACATGCAGTAGTGTAAAGGTAAAAGGTATATTCAGTTAATAAGTAATATCTTCCAAACCCATCGGTAAAATTTTGTGTCATATATCAAAAGACGGGAAATTTTACACACTACAACATATTGAAAGCTAAAAAAAATCGTTAGCGTCGTTTTCTCAAAAACCGCCAAAATCTGGGACAAAATATCTTATTTGACCTATTGATTTTTACCTATGCATTTTAGAAAAAAAGTTTAAAGCCCTTCAAAATACCTTTCCAACGATACATAGATCACGTCTGTAGCTCATATCGTTTGGATGCTATAGGGGTTTAATTTTAACGGTTTTTAGCGATTTCCCGCTAAACTTGCCTTTTTTTTGAAAAAGTCGTAGAACAAACGATTCAAATTTACTGCATTTAAACATTAAAAAAAAAAAAAGTTTTGTCCGTGCCAGGATTTGAACCCGAAACCCGAGCTGAGAATTCATGCAAAAATTGGACGCTCTACACTTTGCGCCACTGGCGATCATTAAGGACGCCTGTCTAATTATAGATTTCATTGTTACTGGACTGTTAGTCAAATGTAATTGCTGCTGCTGTCCTATTTCAATTCAAAGTAAAACGTATATATTCAGTTAATAGGTTATATCTTCCAAACCAATCAACATAAATTTATGAATGATATATCAAAAAACGCGAAATTTTACAAGCTCAAACATATTGCAAATTAAAAAAAATCGTAGGCAGCGTTTTCTCAAAAACCGCCAAAATCTGGGACAAAATATCTTATTTCACCTGTTGATTTTTACCTATGCACTTTAGAAAAAAAGTTTGAAGGTTTGCCTAAAAGCCCTTCAAAATAAATTTCCAACGATACATAGATCACGTCTGTAGCTCATATCGTTTGGATGCTATAGGGGTTTAATTTTAACGGTTTTTAGCGATTTCCCGCTAAACTTGCCTTTTTTTTGAAAAAGTCGTAGAACAAACGATTCAAATTAACTGCATTTAAACATTAAAAAAAAAAAAAAGTTTTGTCCGTGCCAGGATTTGAACCCGAAACCCGAGCTGAGAATTCATGCAAAAATTGGACGCTCTACACTTTGCGCCACTGGCGATCATTAAGGACGCCTGTCTAATTATAGATTTCATTGTTACTGGACTGTTAGTCAAATGTAATTGCTGCTGCTGTCCTATTTCAATTCAAAGTAAAACGTATATATTCAGTTAATAGGTTATATCTTCCAAACCAATCAACATAAATTTATGAATGATATATCAAAAAACGCGAAATTTTACAAGCTCAAACATATTGCAAATTAAAAAAAATCGTAGGCAGCGTTTTCTCAAAAACCGCCAAAATCTGGGACAAAATATCTTATTTCACCTGTTGATTTTTACCTATGCACTTTAGAAAAAAAGTTTGAAGGTTTGCCTAAAAGCCCTTCAAAATACCTTTCCAACGATACATGAATCACGTCTGTAGCTCATATCGTTTGGATGCTATAGGGGTTTTAATTTTAACGGTTTTTAGCGATTTCCCGCTAAACTAGCTTTTTTTCGAAAAAGTCGTAGAACAAACGTTTCTAGATTTTTGATCGGGAACAAGTCCTCATTCAAACTTTTAAGCTAAATTTACGATTTGATCCAAACAAACAGACAAACAAACAAACAAACAAACAAACAAACAGACTGACTTTTCATCTCGTTTTGAAAGGGCCACCAAAAATTTCAAAATTAATTATCTTCTGAACCAGTGATCGGATTTTAATGATCAAGGTGTCATTCGACGCGTATTTTTGATTAGAATAGTAAAAAATTAAAAAAAAAATCAAAAAGGCTTCAACGGCCCCATTAGCTCCACTAATTTAAATTTTTCCCCTCCCACTTACACCTGTTTATCTCACGAACCAGGTGAGTTTCTAAAAGTCTTAGTAAACACATTTGTAAGTTAAGTTAATACCTTGCGATCGGTATATAACTCGACCTGATCGGACAGTCATAGCAAATTTTCCATTCTTCCTGTGTATATATGCTAGTCGCCTTCGCACCCTTCGTGCTGCTTTCGTCACTAGCGCGGACTGCCGTCCGCAGTGATTGTTCTTGCTTTTTAACTAAATTGAAATGG
>JAWNPO010000426.1:0-16997 GCA_035047525.1 Drosophila quinaria
CTGCGATCCACCTGAAGCTTATCCTCAGCTTGATGATTCGATAAAAAGAAAAATAAAAAACAAGAAACAGATATGTATATATATTTATTGTATATTATATGTGTGCGCGTATGCGCATACATATGTATATAATTTTATATATATGCATATGAAATAAATGATATATACAAAATATAATATTAATTATATATGTATCAATATATCATTTCAGATTATGTATATAAAAATATTTATTATATATTTTATATAATATGTGTGCATATGCGCATATATTTATATATAATACTTAATATATATACTTATATATATAATATATATATAACTATATGTTATATATGGTATACCAATGTATCGTCATCTTATTAGTGACGGAAAGAAATATATATGAGATATCATATATAAAAAAGACTTGTCATAACTTGTCATATAAAATATTTTATTCAAAATATTTATATGCTTATAAAGGTGTCCGAGAATGGTATATTATATATACTTAAAAGAATTGGCTTAAAATTATTGTCTTAAGACAATATATAATATATAACATATTTCATTCAAAATATGCTTATATAGGTATACAAATGTATCGTCATCTTATTAGTGACGGAAAGAAATATATATGAGATATCATATATAAAAAAGACTTGTCATAACTTGTCATATAAAATATTTTATTCAAAATATTTAAATGCTTATAAAGGTGTCCGAGAATGGTATATTATATACTTAAAAGAATTGGCTTAAAATTATTGTCTTAAGACAATATATAATATATAACATATTTCATTCAAAATATGCTTATATAGGTATACAAATGTATCGTCATCTTATTAGTGACGGAAAAAATATATATGAGATATCATATATAAAAAAGACTTGTCATAACTTGTCATATAAAATATTTTATTCAAAATATTTATATGCTTATAAAGGTGTCCGAGAATGGTATATTATATACTTAAAAGAATTGGCTTAAAATTATTGTCTTAAGACAATATATAATATATAACATATTTCATTCAAAATATGCTTATATATGTATACAAATGTATCGTCATCTTATTAGTGACGGAAAGAAATATATATGAGATATCATATATAAAAGACTTGTCATAACTTGTCATATAAAATATTTTATTCAAAATATTTATATGCTTATAACGGTGTCCCAATGGTATATTATATACTTAAAAGAATTGGCTTAAAATTATTGTCTTAAGACAATATATAATATATAACATATTTCATTCAAAATATGCTTATATAGGTATACCAATGTATCGTCATCTTATTAGTGACGGAAAGAAATATATATGAGATATCATATATAAAAAAGACTTGTCATAACTTGTCATATAAAATATTTTATTCAAAATATTTATATGCTTATAAAGGTGTCCGAGAATGGTATATTATATACTTAAAAGAATTGGCATAAAATTATTGTCTTAAGACAATATATAATATATAACATATTTCATTCAAAATATGCTTATATAGGTATACCAATGTATCGTCATCTTATTAGTGACGGAAAGAAATATATATGAGATATCATATATAAAAAAGACTTGTCATATAAAATATTTTATTCAAAATATGTATATGCTTATAACGGAGTCCCAATGATATATAATACACGATATATAGTGTTACACGAAAAGTATTATTAAAAAAGGTACTTGCATATAAATGAAATGAGTGCTTGCGCATTTGAAAAATGATAGAGTTTGAGAAAACGTGACAAGAAACCTATATAAGACCGAGGGTGACGGTCTGCGGCAAGACCATGTCATATAAGAAATATCTAACATACCGATATCATATGACTATAAAACGTCTTGCCGCTATTGGTTATTTATATTTGTGAAAATGTAACCAAATATTATACACAATATAAAAAGTATTTAAAAAAAAATATGCATATAAATGAATTAAGTGCTTGCTCATATGAAAAATGATAGAATTTGAGAAATCGTGGCAAGAAACCTATATAAGACCGAGGGCTGCGGTCTACGGCAAGACATGTCATATAAGAAATATCTAACATACCGATATCATATGACTATAAAATGTCTTGCCGGATTTGGTTATTTATGTTTATGCAAATATAACCAAATTTATTAGTGTATTATTATTATATTACACACAAGCAAATGCGTTATTGAAAAATAAATGGCAAAAAAATAAAAAAAAAAGTGAAATGTTACCCAAATGAAATGTCACTCTATATGAAATATCCGCCCATACGAAATTTTGTGAAATTTTTGATTTTTTGTATAAAATGCAAAAATAATCAAGGCAAATAGTGTATTATAATCATATTACACATAAACAAATGCGTTATTGAAAAAAAAATGGAAAAAAAATGAAAAAAAAAATTTTTGCCCATATGAAAAGTTACTCCATATGAAATGTTTACTCATATGAAATTTTGAGAAATTTTTTATTTTTGTATAAAATGCAAAAATAATCAAGGCAAATAGTGTATTATAATCATATTACACATAAGCAAATGCGTTATTGAAAAAAAAATGGCAAAAAAATAAAAAAAGTGAAATGTTACCCAAATGAAATGTCACTCTATATGAAATATCCGCCCATACGAAATTTTGTGAAATTTTTGATTTTTGTATAAAATGCAAAAATAATCAAGGCAAATAGTGTATTATAATCATATTACACATAAACAAATGCGTTATTGAAAAAAAAATGGAAAAAAATGAAAAAAAAATTTTTGCCTATATGAAAAGTTACTCCATATGAAATGTTTACTCATATGAAATTTTGTGAAATTTTTTAATTTTGTATAAAATGCAAAAATAATCAAGGCAAATAGTGTATTATAATCATATTACACATAAACAAATGCGTTATTGAAAAAAAAATGGAAAAAAAATGAAAAAAAAAATTTTTGCCTATATGAAAAGTTACTCCATATGAAATGTTTACTCATATGAAATTTTGTGAAATTTTTTATTTTTGTATAAAATGCAAAAATAATGAAGGCAAATAGAGTATTATAATCATATTACAAATAAGCAAATGCGTTATTGAAAAAAAAATGGCAAAAAAATAAAAAAAGTGAAATGTTACCCAAATGAAATGTCACTCTATATGAAATATCCGCCCATACGAAATTTTGTGAAATTTTTGATTTTTGTATAAAATGCAAAAATAATCAAGGCAAATAGTGTATTATAATCATATTACACATAAACAAATGCGTTATTGAAAAAAAAATGGAAAAAAATGAAAAAAAAATTTTTGCCCATATGAAAAGTTACTCCATATGAAATGTTGACCCATATGAAATTTTGTGAAATTTTTTATTTTTGTATAAAATGAAAAAATAATCACGCTAAATGGTGTAATATAATCATATAACACGTAAACAAATGCGTTATTGAAAAAATAATTTAAAAAAAAAGAAAAAAAATTTTCCCATACGAAAAATGATGCACTTTGAGAAAACGTGTCAAAAAACCTATATAGGTACCTGGGTGTCGCGCAAGGCATGTCATATGAAAAATTTGAAAAATACAAAAATCATATGACTGTGGAGTATTGTCTTGCCGGCATTGGCTAAATGAAACATATGATGCAAAAATAATGAAATATAATAGTGTATTATTAATATACATAAAATGTTACTCCATATGAAATATCCGCCCATACGAAATATTGTGAAATTTTTTATTTTTGTATAAAATGAAAAAATAATCACGCCAAATTGTGTATTATAATCATATTACACGTAAACAAAAGCATTATTAAAAAAATAATTGAAAAAAAAATGAAAAAAAATTTTTTCGAATATAAAAAGTTACTCCATATGAAATGTTGACCCATATGAAATTTTGTGAAATTTTTATTTTTGTATAAAATGAAAAAATAATCACGCTAAATGGTGTAATATAATCATATAACACGTAAACAAATGCGTTATTGAAAAAATAATTTAAAAAAAAGGAAAAAATTTTTCCCATACGAAAAATGATGCACTTTGAGAAAACGTGTCAAAAAACCTATATAGGTACCTGGGTGTCGCGCAAGGCATGTCATATGAAAAATTTGAAAAATACAAAAATCATATGACTGTGGAGTATTGTCTTGCCGGCATTGGCTAAATGAAACATATGATGCAAAAATAATGAAATATAATAGTGTATTATTAATATACATAAAATGTTACTCCATATGAAATATCCGCCCATACGAAATATTGTGAAATTTTTTATTTTTGTATAAAATGAAAAAATAATCACGCCAAATTGTGTATTATAATCATATTACACGTAAACAAAAGCATTATTAAAAAATAATTGAAAAAAAAATGAAAAAAAATTTTTTTCGAATATAAAAAGTTACTCCATATGAAATGTTGACCCATATGAAATTTTGTGAAATTTTTTATTTTTGTATAAAATGAAAAAATAATCACTCTAAATGGTGTAATATAATCATATTACACGTAAACACATGCGTTATTGAAAAAATAATTGAAAAATAATTGAAAAAAATGAAAAAAAATTTTTCCCATACGAAAAATGATGCACTTTGAGAAAACGTGTCAAAAAACCTATATAGTGGAGTGGTGTCGCGCAAGGCATGTTATATGAAAAATTTTAAAATGCAAAAATCATATAACAGTGGAGTGTTGTCTTGCCGGCATAGGTTATTTATAACATATGGTGCAAAAATAATGAAGTATAATAATGTATTATTAATATAGTACATGCAAAGTATAAGGGAAGAGGTCGCCCTATGAAAAATGATGCACTTTGAGAAAACGTGTCAAAAAACCTATATAGTGGAGTGGTGTCGCGCAAGGCATGTTATATGAAAAATTTTAAAAATGCAAAAATCATATAACAATGGAGTGTTGTCTTGCCGGCATAGGTTATTTATAACATATGGTGCAAAAATAATGAAGTATAATAATGTATTATTAATATAGTACATGCAAAGTATAAGGGAAGAGGTCGCCCTATGAAAAATGATGCACTTTGAGAAAACGTGTCAAAAAACCTATATAGTGGAGTGGTGTCGCGCAAGGCATGTTATATGAAAAATTTTAAAAATGCAAAAATCATATAACAGTGGAGTGTTGTCTTGCCGGCATAGGTTATTTATAACATATGGTGCAAAAATAATGAAGTATAATAATGTATTATTAATATAGTACAAGCAAAGTATAAGAGAAGAGGTTGCCTTTTGAAAAATGATGCAATTTGAGAAAACGTGTCAAAAAACCTATACATGATGAGCAGTGTGTGCTCATCTATTATGTGTCAGGGATGCACATAATTTAAAATAGAAAGATCCGGTTTATTATTGAACTCGCAATTTTGTCGTCATTGTACGCTTGGCTTGCGATTAAATTACCAACAAACCGCCCCGTGCTTGAAGATTTTAGTTTGGAATAAAAGAAGAGCCAAGGTATGTTGAATTTTATATTGCAACATATACGTAAATTATAAACATTCTAAACTATTATCGCCCCAAAACACGCAAGCACAAAAATGTTCCAAACCCAAACAAACAAACAAAAAAAATGCATAATATATATATTCTTTATATGTTATGCGGAGAAATAATAGCGAAAAGAAATTTTCCTTTTATTTCGGAAAAGTGTATATATACTATATAGAGAACTAGAGTTGCTTATGTGGCTTTTAGTTTCTTAAAAATATAGTCAATACACTTAAAAATGAGAAAATAATATAATTCCTTGAAGTAACCCATTGGCAGGGTAAAGGTTTTATTTAATATATTATTTTAACACACATATATGCAAACAATAGAAAAATTATCAATTTGTGATCAAAATAAAATAAATTTTTATTCAATTTATATTGAATTTAAATAATGCACGTGTGATAAAGTTTATATTAAGTATGTGAAAATAAAAAGATATTTTTGAACGAATTAATATGTATATATTTGGTAAATATATGTATAAAAAAATGTGGAATTTTTTTATAATGAACGAACGTGATTGCTATTTAAATGTGGCCATATTCGTTTTCTCTATATACATGTCATATTTATTCATTAATATAAAATTGGCATGTATTTTATAAATAGAAACAAAAAATTTATGTGTAAAAACATAAATGTCAAACATTATTCTGGTTGATCCTGCCAGTAGTTATATGCTTGTCTCAAAGATTAAGCCATGCATGTCTAAGTACACACGAATTAAAAGTGAAACCGCAAAAGGCTCATTATATCAGTTATGGTTCCTTAGATCGTTAACAGTTACTTGGATAACTGTGGTAATTCTAGAGCTAATACATGCAATTAAAACACGGACCTTTTGGAACGTGTGCTTTTATTAGGCTAAAACCAAGCGATCGCAAGATCGTTACACTGGTTGAACTCTAGATAACATGCAGATCGTATGGTCTTGTACCGACGACAGATCTTTCAAATGTCTGCCCTATCAACTTTTGATGGTAGTATCTAGGACTACCATGGTTGCAACGGGTAACGGGGAATCAGGGTTCGATTCCGGAGAGGGAGCCTGAGAAACGGCTACCACATCTAAGGAAGGCAGCAGGCGCGTAAATTACCCACTCCCAGCTCGGGGAGGTAGTGACGAAAAATAACAATACAGGACTCATATCCGAGGCCCTGTAATTGGAATGAGTACACTTTAAATCCTTTAACAAGGACCTATTGGAGGGCAAGTCTGGTGCCAGCAGCCGCGGTAATTCCAGCTCCAATAGCGTATATTAAAGTTGTTGCGGTTAAAACGTTCGTAGTTGAACTTGTGCTTCATACGGGTAGTGCAACTTACAATTGTAGTTAGTACTATACCTTTATGTATGTAAGCGTATTACCGGTGGAGTTCTTATGTGTAATTAAATACTTGTATTTTTTTATATGTTCCTCCTATTTAAAAACCTGCATTAGTGCTCTTCATCGAGTGTTATTGTGGGCCGGTACAATTACTTTGAACAAATTAGAGTGCTTAAAGCAGGCTTCAAATGCCTGAATATTCTGTGCATGGGATAATGAAATAAGACCTCTGTTCTGCTTTCATTGGTTTTCAGATCAAGAGGTAATGATTAATAGAAGCAGTTTGGGGGCATTAGTATTACGACGCGAGAGGTGAAATTCTTGGACCGTCGTAAGACTAACTTAAGCGAAAGCATTTGCCAAAGATGTTTTCATTAATCAAGAACGAAAGTTAGAGGTTCGAAGGCGATCAGATACCGCCCTAGTTCTAACCATAAACGATGCCAGCTAGCAATTGGGTGTAGCTACTTTTATGGCTCTCTCAGTCGCTTCCCGGGAAACCAAAGCTTTTGGGCTCCGGGGGAAGTATGGTTGCAAAGCTGAAACTTAAAGGAATTGACGGAAGGGCACCACCAGGAGTGGAGCCTGCGGCTTAATTTGACTCAACACGGGAAAACTTACCAGGTCCGAACATAAGTGTGTAAGACAGATTGATAGCTCTTTCTCGAATCTATGGGTGGTGGTGCATGGCCGTTCTTAGTTCGTGGAGTGATTTGTCTGGTTAATTCCGATAACGAACGAGACTCAAATATATTAAATAGATATCTTCAGGATTATGGTGTTGAAGCTTATATAGCCTTCATTCATGGTGGCAGTAAAATGTTTATTGTGTTTGAATGTGTTTATATAAGTGGAGCCGTACCTGTTGGTTTGTCCCATTATAAGGACACTAGCTTCTTAAATGGACAAATTGCGTCTAGCAATAATGAGATTGAGCAATAACAGGTCTGTGATGCCCTTAGATGTCCTGGGCTGCACGCGCGCTACAATGAAAGTATCAACGTGTATTTCCTAGACCGAGAGGTCCGGGTAAACCGCTGAACCACTTTCATGCTTGGGATTGTGAACTGAAACTGTTCACATGAACTTGGAATTCCCAGTAAGTGTGAGTCATTAACTCGCATTGATTACGTCCCTGCCCTTTGTACACACCGCCCGTCGCTACTACCGATTGAATTATTTAGTGAGGTCTCCGGACGTGATCACTGTGACGCCTTGTGTGTTGCGGTTGTTTCGCAAAAGTTGACCGAACTTGATTATTTAGAGGAAGTAAAAGTCGTAACAAGGTTTCCGTAGGTGAACCTGCGGAAGGATCATTATTGTTTAATGCATCTAACCGTTAATGAAATAAATTTTTTATATATAATATAAAAAAATTTAAAAATTATGAATATATAAATAACAACGTGTATATGTACCATAATATACATGTGTTGCACAAATGTATTGTTCATTTCACATGCGCATACATTGTATAAACGCAACAACCTGAACAAACAATGTTGTACCTATTTTATAGGTTAACGCTTTGCATATATCGATCATTATACAAATAATCAAAGTATATAAATTAGAAAATACCGTATTTTCATCGATTATGTAAAACTAAGACATTTCGCAACATTTGTTTAGGTATAAAAAAGAATTTATTGAAGGAATTGATATATGCCAGTAAAATGGTGTATTTTTAATTTCTTTCAATAAAAGAATATTTGACGTAATGAAATAAAACAAAAAATTATATCACTCTAAGCGGTGGATCACTCGGCTCATGGGTCGATGAAGAACGCAGCAAACTGTGCGTCATCGTGTGAACTGCAGGACACATGAACATCGACATTTTGAACGCATATCGCAGTCCATGCTGTTATGTACTTTAATTAATTTTAGAGTGCTGCTTGGACTACATATGGTTGAGGGTTGTAAGACTAT
This sequence comes from Drosophila quinaria, assembly GCA_035047525.1. Lineage (NCBI taxonomy): Eukaryota > Metazoa > Arthropoda > Insecta > Diptera > Drosophilidae > Drosophila > Drosophila quinaria. Next base: position 8,740 of record JAWNPO010000426.1, read on the forward strand.
GCTAAATAAGTTGTTTAAAATTTTTCGAATTTTAAGCATATGGTATATTATTGGATAATATATGTGTATTGGTTGCAAAACTTTTACATATAATATATTCATAATATTAAAATATAATGAAATTACTATGCCTCTCATTTGTATATATTTGTATGAGAAAATTGAAGAATTATATTTTCTTTATTCAATTCAAATAATACTGAGGAATGTCTAGCATAAAAAAAAAATTTTTTTTTAACTAGAATTGCCTCTTATTAATGATAAAATAAAGAATAAAAATTTGGCAATATTATGGAACTTCAAAATAATAGTATATTTCAAATTATTAATTTAAACATCATTGTTTTATATTAATAAAAGATTAACATAATTATACAACCTCAACTCATATGGGACTACCCCCTGAATTTAAGCATATTAATTAGGGGAGGAAAAGAAACTAACAAGGATTTTCTTAGTAGCGGCGAGCGAAAAGAAATCAGTTCAGCACTAAGTCACTTTGTCTATATGGCAAATGTGAGATGCAGTGTATGGAACATCAATATTCTAGTATGAGAAATTAACGATTTAAGTCCTTCTTAAATGAGGCCATTTACCCATAGAGGGTGCCAGGCCCGTATAACGTTAATGATTATTAGATGGTGTTTCCAAAGAGTCGTGTTGCTTGATAGTGCAGCACTAAGTGGGTGGTAAACTCCATCTAAAACTAAATATAACCATGAGACCGATAGTAAACAAGTACCGTGAGGGAAAGTTGAAAAGAACTCTGAATAGAGAGTTAAATAGTACGTGAAACTGCTTAGAGGTTAAGCCCGATGAACCTGAATATCCGTTATGGAAAATTCATCATTAGAGTTGTAATATTTAAACAATATTATAATAATAGTGTGCATTTTTTCCATATAAGGACATTGTAATCTATTAGTATCAATAATTTATCAAAAAATTTAAGAAAATAGTTTATTTAAATTAGAATGCTTGCATTTTAACATAAAATAAATTTCATAAATTTGATAAAGTGCTGATAGATTTATATGAATACAGTGCGTTAATTTTTCGGAATTATATAATGGCATGATTATCATTGATTTTTATGTTTATTATATGCACTTGTATGATTAACAATGCGAAAGATTCAGGATACCTTCGGGACCCGTCTTGAAACACGGACCAAGGAGTCTAACATATGTGCAAGTTATTGGGATAAAAACCTAATAGCGTAATTAACTTGACTAATAATGGGATTAGTTTTTTAACTATTTATAGTTAATTAACACAATCCCGGGGCGTTCTATATAGTTATGTATGATAATATTTATATTATTTATGCCTCTAACTGGAACGTACCTTGAGCATATATGCTGTGACCCGAAAGATGGTGAACTATACTTGATCAGGTTGAAGTCAGGGGAAACCCTGATGGAAGACCGAAACAGTTCTGACGTGCAAATCGATTGTCAGAATTGAGTATAGGGGCGAAAGACCAATCGAACCATCTAGTAGCTGGTTCCTTCCGAAGTTTCCCTCAGGATAGCTGGTGCATTTAACTGTTGTATAAAATAATCTTATCTGGTAAAGCGAATGATTAGAGGCCTTAGGGTCGAAACGATCTTAACCTATTCTCAAACTTTAAATGGGTAAGAACCTTAACTTTCTTGATATGAAGTTTAAGGTTATGATATAATGTGCCCAGTGGGCCACTTTTGGTAAGCAGAACTGGCGCTGTGGGATGAACCAAACGTAATGTTACGGTGCCCAAATTAACAACTCATTCAGAAACCATGAAAGGCGTTGGTTGCTTAAAACAGCAGGACGGTGATCATGGAAGTCGAAATCCGCTAAGGAGTGTGTAACAACTCACCTGCCGAAGCAACTAGCCCTTAAAATGGATGGCGCTTAAGTTGTATACCTATACATTACCGCTAAAGTAGATGATTTATATTACTTGTAATATAAATTTTGAAACTTTAGTGAGTAGGAAGGTACAATGATGTGCATAGAAGTGTTTGGCGTAAGCCTGCATGGAGCCGTCATTGGTACAGATCTTGGTGGTAGTAGCAAATAATCGAATGAGACCTTGGAGGACTGAAGTGGAGAAGGGTTTCGTGTGAACAGTGGTTGATCACGAGTTAGTCGGTCCTAAGTTCAAGGCGAAAGCCGAAAATTTTCAAGTAAAAAATAAAGCGATATATTAAAAATTTGTTGGCAATAATACACTTGAATAATTTTGAACGAAAGGGAATACGGTTCCAATTCCGTAACCTGTTGAGTATCCGTTTGTTATTAAATATGGGCCTCGTGCTCATCCTGGCAACAGGAACGACCATAAAGAAGCCGTCGAGAGGTATCGGAAGAGTTTTCTTTTCTGTTTTATAGCCGTACTACCATGGAAGTCTTTCGCAGAGAGATATGGTAGATGGGCTAGAAGAGCATGACATATACTGTTGTGTCGATATTTTCTCCTCGGACCTTGAAAATTTATGGTGGGGATACGCAAACTTCTCAACAGGCCGTACCAATATCCGCAGCTGGTCTCCAAGGTGAAGAGTCTCTAGTCGATAGAATAATGTAGGTAAGGGAAGTCGGCAAATTAGATCCGTAACTTCGGGATAAGGATTGGCTCTGAAGATTGAGATAGTCGGGCTTGATTGGGAAACAATAACATGGTTTATGTGCTCGTTCTGGGTAAATAGAGTTTCTATCATTTATGGTAGTTTCTTGTTCCCCGGATAGTTTAGTTACGTAGCCAATTGTGGAACTTTCTTGCTAAAATTTTTAAGAATACTAGTTGGGCAACCAATTAGTTCTTTTAAATTATAACGATTATCAATTAACAATCAATTCAGAACTGGCACGGACTTGGGGAATCCGACTGTCTAATTAAAACAAAGCATTGTGATGGCCCTAGCGGGTGTTGACACAATGTGATTTCTGCCCAGTGCTCTGAATGTCAAAGTGAAGAAATTCAAGTAAGCGCGGGTCAACGGCGGGAGTAACTATGACTCTCTTAAGGTAGCCAAATGCCTCGTCATCTAATTAGTGACGCGCATGAATGGATTAACGAGATTCCTACTGTCCCTATCTACTATCTAGCGAAACCACAGCCAAGGGAACGGGCTTGGAATAATTAGCGGGGAAAGAAGACCCTTTTGAGCTTGACTCTAATCTGGCAGTGTAAGGAGACATAAGAGGTGTAGAATAAGTGGGAGATATTGGACTTCGGTTTAGTATCGACAATGAAATACCACTACTCTTATTGTTTCCTTACTTACTTGATTAAATGGAACGTGTATCATTTCCTAGCCATTATACGGATATATTTATTATATCTTATGGTATTGGGTTTTGATGCAAGCTTCTTGATCAAAGTATCACGAGTTTGTTATATAATCGCAAACAAATTATTTAATGAGAGAGTGCATTTATGTACTTTTGATTTAAAAATTTGGTATAACTCCAATTACTCAGGTATGATCCAATTCAAGGACATTGCCAGGTAGGGAGTTTGACTGGGGCGGTACATCTCTCAAATAATAACGGAGGTGTCCCAAGGCCAGCTCAGTGCGGACAGAAACCACACATAGAGCAAAAGGGCAAATGCTGACTTGATCTCGGTGTTCAGTACACACAGGGACAGCAAAAGCTCGGCCTATCGATCCTTTTGGTTTAAAGAGTTTTTAACAAGAGGTGTCAGAAAAGTTACCATAGGGATAACTGGCTTGTGGCGGCCAAGCGTTCATAGCGACGTCGCTTTTTGATCCTTCGATGTCGGCTCTTCCTATCATTGTGAAGCAAAATTCACCAAGCGTTGGATTGTTCACCCATGCAAGGGAACGTGAGCTGGGTTTAGACCGTCGTGAGACAGGTTAGTTTTACCCTACTAATGACAAAACGTTGTTGCGACAGCATTCCTGCGTAGTACGAGAGGAACCGCAGGTACGGACCAATGGCACAATACTTGTTCGAGCGAACAGTGGTATGACGCTACGTCCGTTGGATTATGCCTGAACGCCTCTAAGGTCGTATCCGTGCTGGACTGCAATGATAAATAAGGGGCAATTTGCATTGTATGGCTTCTAAACCATTAAAAGTTTATTATTCATTTAATAGGCGACAATGGATGTGATGCCAATGTTACATATAACATAGTAAATTGGGAGGATCTTCGATCACCTGATGCCGCGCTAGTTATATATTAAAACATTATTTAATACAATGACAAAGCCTAGAATCAATTGTAAACGACTTTTATAACAGGCAAGGTGTTGTAAGTGGTTGAGCAGCTGCCATACTGCGATCCACTGAAGCTTATCCTTTGCTTGATGATTCGATAAAAAGAAAATAAAAAACAAGAAACAGATATGTATATATATTTATTGTATATTATATGTGTGCGCGTATGCGCATACATATGTATATAATTTTATATATATGCATATGAAATAAATGATATATACAAAATATAATATTAATTATATATGTATCAATATATCATTTCAGATTATGTATATAAAAATATTTATTATATATTTTATATAATATGTGTGCATATGCGCATATATTTATATATAATACTTAATATATATACTTATATATATAATATATATATAACTATATGTTATATATGGTATACCAATGTATCGTCATCTTATTAGTTTTTTTTTTTTTTTTTTTTTTTTATATCAGTAAATCTTTATTTGCAATCTGTCCTAGTGCGGACAATCAGCAAGTTGTATGTGGAGAACATTGACATTTATGTTTAAATTTCATATACGATTAGACATGTTGTGTGGGGTGGTGGGTATAGGGGAAGGGACGAGGGTAAGGGTAGGGATCTTCAGCGATGTGGTAGGTCCAACGGGTGGTGTCTCTTCAGGCGTCGGGTGGTGGTGCTGTTGTCTAGCAAGTTGATGGCGAGAGGGTTGACATGTCTGTCAAGACGGGCGATGTGAGAGGCGCTGAGCCTGACAATCTCTTGGTGTACCCACGGGACACCAAGCTCCTGGTGAATTTCGGCGTCCGGGGTCAGCAGGTTCGCGCTGGACAAGATTCGCAGTGCCTTGTTTTGGAACCTTTGTATTTGGCTGCAATTTGAGCGGCTGGCGGTACCCCAGATTGAGATGCCATAAGTCCACATTGGTTTCATGATGACTTTATAAATGAGGAGCTTAACTCTTATCCTGAGAGTGGATCTTTTGCCGATCAACCATAGGTACCTTTTCAGTCTCTCGGTCAGTTGGGCCCTTTTGCTGCGTAGGTGAGGCTTCCAAGTGAGTCTTCTGTCTAGGATGAGACCAAGGTATTTGGGAGTGGTGCAGGCGGGAATTACTGACCCATCGAGGTGGACTGGGGGGCAGTCTCCTCTTCGTAGAGCGAACGTTGAGTGCGTAGACTTGTCTGGATTGACCATAATGTTCCAGCGCTTTAACCAGATGTTGATGGTGTCCAGCTGGGTTTGCGTGATGTCGGAGGCAGTCTGGGGAGAGGGGTCGCTAGCTAGAAAGGCCGTATCGTCTGCATAGGTGGCTGCTAGTAGTCTATCATCCGATGTTATGGGCATGTCGGCAGTGTAGAGGGTGTACAGTACTGGACCCAATACACTACCTTGGGGGACTCCGGCTCTGACGTCCATGATGTCTGACCTTTCGTCTCCGCTCTTCACGTAGAAGCATCTGCGCTCTAAGTATGACCTTAGCAGCCTGTAATAAGGTGCAGGCAGGGTAGACTTTAGTTTGAAAAGCAGTCCGTCGTGCCACACTCTGTCGAAGGCTTGCTTGACGTCTAGGAACACTGCGGAGCAGTACTTCTTCTCCTCGAAGGCTTCCAGAATTTTACCTACTATCCGATGGCATTGTTCTGGTGTGCCATGACTTTCCCTGAAGCCAAACTGGTGATCCGGGATCAAACCAGCCTCGTCCAGTATTGGGCGGACTCTACGCAAAAGTAGTCTTTCGACTACTTTGGAGAGTACCGCCAATAAACTAATCGGCCTGTATGAGGCGAGATTGGCAGCAGGTTTCCCAGGTTTCGGAATCAGGACAATTTCGGCGCATTTCCACTGGGTGGGGAAGTGTCCTAGCTGGAAGCATTTGTTCGCGATTCTGAGGAGGAGTTGAACTCCATTCGGTGGAAGTGCCTTGATAGCTGGAACGTCAATGCCGTCGTAGCCCGGGGATTTGGACGCCTTGAGTCTGCCGATCTCTCCAATGAGCTCGTCTGATTCAACCGCGGGGATGGGAAGTGACATTTGGCAGGGAACGTCCAGGAATTCGGCAGTCTCATCTGCCTCCTGCTGTGTACACCTTTCGAAGGGAGAGAAGGCTTCGTAGAGGTGGCTCGCAAAGGCTTTGGCTCTTTCGCAGTCAGAGCGACACCAGACACCATCGGCTGTCCGCACAGGTTCCTTTCTCCTCGTAGGCCTTTTGATCGATTTTGTGATCCGCCAGAGATTGTGTTGTTGGTCATCAGGTTCCACCTCGGCGAGGAACTGCTCCAGAGATTGACGACGGAGGTTGCACAGGAGTTCCTTGAGTATTTTGCCAGCTCTGTTGTAGTCAGCCTTGTCTCTGGTGTTACGAGAGATATGCCAGACCCGGCGTAAGCGCCTTTTCTCGGCAACCAGTAGAGCAACGTCGGGGGACCATAGGTGGACGTCTCTGTGTGGAACCCTGTTGGAGGGTCTGCTCGGAGGTGTTGCATGCGAGACCGCGTTGTGAATTTGCACGTTAAGGTGCTCGACAGCGTTGTCCAGGTCTTGTCCTGACTCGATCTCGACTGACGGATCCAAGTTGGACTGCAGCCATTGTTGGTACATTTCGATGCTGGTGTTTCTCCTGAATAGTCTGCCCCTGGCAGAGGTGGTGCTGACTGGGGTGTTGACCAGGAGCCTGACTGCACAGTGGTCGGAACACAGCTCGAGCTCGTTGCTGGTTGCTATCCTATGCCGCTCGATCCCTTTGGAGAGGGCAATGTCCAAGACATCTGGAACCTTGTTAGGATCGGTAGGCCAATAGGTGGGTTCACCGGTGGAGTGGCAGTCAATGTGACTTCTGATGATGGACCTGTACAGGGCTGTGCCCTTTGGGTTGTTGATACGCGAGCCCCACCATGTGTGTTTAGCGTTGAAGTCGCCTCCAGCGATGAACCTCGGGCCAAGACTGTCCAGCAGATCTTGGAATAGGTCGTCGCTAACGATATGTCGTGGTGGGCAGTAGACCGCCGCAACTGTCATATCGCCGGTAGGGCAGAGGACCCTGACTTTGGCGCACTGGACCCATGCATGCTGGTGAGGTGGGAGCTCGATGTACTGAATCCCACTTCTGATGACGATGGCCGCTCCGCCTCGAGCGGTGCCATTGGGGTGATTAACAGGGATGACATCATAGCCGTTGATTGTGAAGTAGGATTTGGAGGAAAAATGGGTTTCGGAAACAAGGAGAATGTCTATGTGGTTTGTCTTGAGGTAGTGCTCGACCTCGGGTCTGCTCCTGCACAGACCGTTCGCATTCCATAGCACTATATGGAGACTTATTTGCATTGCTTCGCGATAAGTGACGTGAGCAACTGCATCATGACTGCATACTGGTCTAGCATCTTCTCCATCATGGCTTCTAGACGGTCCAGTCTAGAGTTTGCTTGGCTTGGTGCGGTGGGAGCAGAGTCAGGCTGCTGCTGGAGTGGCGGTGGGCCTCTAAGGGCGCTGGCGAAGCTAATTCCTGGGGTGACCGTGGGTGCCGCTCGGTTTGGGGATTGAGGGATTAGCCTTGGCTTTGGTGTGTGTTGCTCCTTGGCCTTCTGATAAACCAGGCAGCCTTTGTAGGAGGCGGGATGAGTCCCTTTACAGAGTGCGCAACAAGCAGGTAGCTCTTTGGCCTTAGTGCACTCGTTGGAGTGGTGGTCATCACCGCATTTCACGCACTTAGGTGGGAGCCGGCAGTACTTCTGCGAGTGACCAAATGCTTGGCAGCGATAGCATTGGAGGACCTCTTTGGACTTGTGCGGAGGCTCGATATTGACGACGCAACGGCAGAGACGCTTGATGGCAAAGACATCCTTGTTGGTGCTGGCTGGCTCCAAGTTAGCAAAGAAGAGCGACATCGGCTTCTTACTAGTGCGGCTGATTGCATTCTTAACCTCACGATCGCGTACCCTGTGTCCATGTTCGGCGAGAGCTTCAATTATTTGGTCAATGTCCGTGGAGTAGTGCAGGCCTTTGATGACAATCCTGTAGGCTCGCTCATCCTTAGCCTGGAAAGTCT
>JAWNPO010000427.1:0-30536 GCA_035047525.1 Drosophila quinaria
ACGTTGCACTATGGGGCGAAATCCGAAAAATCGAATATTAATTAATAACTTTTAAAGTAAGCTAAATTTTTGAATGCGGTTTTTTTTATTTATGTTATGTATACCCTCAGAAATATTTTTGGAAAAGTGGGCGTGTCACCACCCCCGCCCTTAATTTAATTTTTTTTTTATTTTTTATCGGTAACAAGTAAGTTCAAATTTTTTAACCCAAATAACAATCATTGACCTTGTATATCATTAGCAGTTAAAAGAAAAGTGGGTGGGTCACCGCCCACCCCAAAAAAAAATAAATCAGAAATTTTTTTTTTTTATATTTTAAAATTTAATATCTACATGAATATATATTTACTAAAATACTTCTTTATACATACAAATAAAGTTATCACATTGGAAAAACATAATTTTGATAAAATTCATGAGTTAAAGGAACAATAGTTGAAATTAATCGTAATTTTCTTCATTTTCAATTTCTTCATCAAACGTAAAAAACGATACGGGTAATTCTTCTTCGAATTCCTCAGATGTTTGATCTGGGCCTTCCATTTCACATGATAATTTGTCGATTATTGATGCCATTTGATTCGTTCAACTGTAATTTAGTTTAGCTCATTAGTCAATTTGAATGTCTTTTTTCAAAATATATTTTGTTTCTGTTGCATTTCTTCCATTTGGTACTTAAATTTCGGCATATAATTTGGCTTTTGTTTTTTAAATAGGATTCATATTTTAAAACAATTATTTTTTTATTTAGTTTCCTCTTAAAAAAATCAATAACTGCATTTATTTCGTTATGGCTGCCTTTCTCCTTGCGCCATATGTGAAACAGCTCCACATTTGAAAACTCGAAGTCACCTGCAAAAAATAAATTTGCGCCGATTGTCGCAAATTGTTCACATTGAGACATATTTCCTTTAAATAACAATGAATGGATCTACGACATACAGTTGGAATTACATTAAGCCTCGTTAAGCATCATTGCTAAATTCTTTCGCAAAGTTGATATTTCTTTCCGAGAAATTACCTTTCAAAGCATTATCTAATATAACAAAATATAAACAGAACACGCACAAATACAGAATACTAGTACAACCAACACATAGTACAAGCCCGTATAATTGGTATCCATTTCAAATATTGTAAAAAAAATAATTAGCCTTTGTGCAATACTAATTTGAAAATAGGCTGCCAAAATGTTAAAATGCTAGCGCGCGTACTTTTCGAAAGCAACAGCTGACTTTAACAGCTGTCAGTGCTAACATTTTTCTGTTATTTAACATTTTTGGTACAGAACTTAACAGTTTGAAGTTTTCTGAAGATGTTAACACCAAAAAAGTAGTAAAATTAATACCTTGATAAAATGACTAAATATTCGATTTTTCGGATTTCGCCCCATAGTGCGTTGGAGAAAAGACGTTGGTATTGGTATTGGGGTAGCTGCATATTCAATATGGAGAGTGACCAAAACTGCATATATATGTAAACGTATATAAGTGAGGAGGTGTACAAGTGTGTGTGACAGTGCCATTATGCCACAGTACTTGCCACAACGAGGGCCAGTGTCACAGGGAGCTTAAACAAAAGGAAGTGGTCGGGCTGCTACTTTGTCAGTTTTGCTTCTCGGCTAAAAGGGGCGAAAGGGGAGAGAAGAGAACGGCTGACTGCGGATGTGCGGGTGTCATTTGACTCTGTCTTTCTCTCTCTCTCTCTGTCTCTGTCTCTCTTTCACTTTTCTGTCGCTTTGGTTGCACGCAAGTTTGCAAAATTGTGGCAACGAGCTGCCGCCTTCAATGCTGGTGACTCAATTTATAAGGTTAAAATTATTATAGTTGGGAGGATTCGTATTTGGGCACGTTCTATAGGATGGGGGGTCGGACGACCTGCTATTAAAAGTGCAAGTGGCTTTCTTGGCTATTGGCAAATGACCCAATTTATTAGTCGTATTCCGGTCAGCGACATGGACATGACTTCATTTCACCATTGCGCTGACATTCGACTTTCGTTTTTCAATGTGCAGATAGTGTAAATATAAAAATTGCAATAAAATGCATATTAAAGAATCCTTTAAATATGATATATTCAGGCAAATCGACGAAAGTAAGGGATCCCATAATGTAATTTTCAATTTATTACCAAGTTGTTTTCTAGATATTCCCAAGCATTTACCTTTAAAGGGTTTCAATAGTAGGGTATATTTTAAATTTTAAAGTGAACTGTTGGCTGTCACATTCAATGAAATGAATTGTAGTCTACTTATTAGTTCAATTTGAAAGTTTGCTCTATAAAAGTGGTTTTCTTACTTGTTCTCGTTTTTTTTTCAAGCTGCTGCTGCTGCTAGCAATCTACTAGAAATCTACTAGAAAACATTGTACTATTTATCTTTTGCTCCTTAGTTTTTATTCATTGCCCCTGGCCGAGAATTCTGTGGGAAAACTAAAACTTGCCAACACGTTATGCAGCTCAAATTAATTACGCATGAAATTGCAATTAATTGGTTTAGCAAGTTTTGTCCAAGTTTATTTTAAAGTTTCTGCTTCTTCATAAAACCCCAAAAAGTGCGCAAAGATTTTAAGCACTTGGATAAACAAAAACTCGCGTAGTAGTTGAGAAACAAAACAAGAGTTACACTGCTAAAAAAAAAAGGTTTAAAATAAATATTTTTGTTTCAAAACTGTTTCATTGTAAGATCACTTTGAAGCTGAAAGGATTCAACTATTCTTCAGTTTTCCAGATCACAATTCTGAGTATTAGTTTAAAGTTAATAATTTTTTTTTTTAAGATGAATTTTGCATGTCTTAAATTTTCCATTCTTCCCTTGTTAATTATTTATCATAAAATTGTTTGTTTTAAGGTTGTGTAATTTTAAGAATTAAATATTTAAAACGAAATTTTTCTTGAATGTAGGAATTGTTTTTTTTTTCCAGTGTACTAGGAATTGGAGCAGGAGCAGAATAAGAAAAACATAGGGAAACTGACGGCAAGTAAACAGATAAACTGTGCTAAAATCTTGCAAAAGCAAAAACATCAGCAAAAAGCAAACGTAGAGTATAGTCAGAGAGAGGGAGAAAGGAAGAATGAGAGCGAAAGAGAGCGAGCGTAGACAGGCAAAACAATGGCGCAGGCAGCGGCAATAAAAATGGCGCACAAGTTCAACCACGTGGCACGTGAGTCCGAGAGCCCAGAAATGTTTATTTGGCTCTTGCGAAGAGTACATGTGTGTGTGTGTGCGAGTGTGTGTTGTAGGCCAGGCTGCACAACCAAAGCACAAACAACAATAATAATAATAACAAAAACAACAACAGCAGAAACAAGAACAACAACTCGAGGGAAAACTACAACGACGCTGTCACAGTAACCTAGATAGTGCACAAATTTCAACCCAAAATGTGCCACTTTCGCTTTGACCCAGAGCCCAGTGTCATCGAAGGGCGCGCTCGACCGGCGGCAGCTGCAGGGTCAATGTGGATCGGTGGCCGGTGGGCGGTGGGCGTGGAAGGCAAGCAGGCTGAAAAGCCATGTAAGAAATCATTCTTGAAATATTATACTTCTCGTACATTGCGGTTAAAGTGCGCAGCCGAAGCAGCTCAGCACAACAAAATTGCAGTCATGCGTCACACACACACACACACACATGCTTGTATATGTGTGTGTGTGTGTGTGTGTGTGTGTGTTGGTGTGTAATACATGCAGCGTTGTCATGTCTGCTGCCTGCGTTCTAACAAATGGTTTGATTTTCAGCTTAAGCTCCCAAGCTAACCCAACCCCTTTCTCCCCAGCTGACGATGACCCCTCGATGGGGTCGCATATTGTAGTCGGGTCAAGTTAAACATGCCACCTTTGCGAAATTTTTCAAATGACAGCAATTTATTTAGACGTTTTGGCCCCTGTGTATATATGTATGTATGTACAGCACATTGAGGCCTGATTCTGCATGCCTTGAAACCAAATATTTAATTTCGACCGCATTCGCGTTGTTGACATTCAACTTGGATTTCAACTTTCATGTCAATGCTGCGCGTGTTTACGCATAAATAACTTTCGTTTTTGCCTTTGAACTCGATCTCGGCATTTGTGTGTTTCCAGTTGAGGTATTAGCTAAAAATAAGGGCGTCTTGATCGGTATCTAAATTGGCAACTGGCTTAACAGTCAGAATGAATTATTTATATACCCTAGAAAATGGGGTATTTGACCTTTGCCACAATATACTTAATACAATAAATATCCTCTATTAGTGAATAATAAAGTAACTATATAAGATATATTGAATTAAAATCAAAGAAATAAAATTTTAGTTAGTTATTAAATTCAGTACTCCCAAAAGTAGTTCTTTAGAATGTTTTTTTCTATAATTTCTGGTTGTTTATATCTATAATAGAAACCATCGTCAATATTGTTTTGCAGTTAATGAAAGAAGAACGAAATCAGAAAGCGTCAAGTTATAGCTTAAATAGGATTTGACCCAGAGCACAAGCATTTCTGGCTTGTGTTTTTCTTTCATTTCCTGGAGTATTTGCTTTTTTTTCTCTGCTGGCGATTTCAATTAATTATGTAAAGTGTGACCTAATCCAACAAAAAACAGGGAGAAGGACCCGTCATATTCATGAGTTTAGGGCTGGGTCAAAAGCGACGCTGACTTAACCTTTTCTAATGGTCTTATAAATGTGCTAAAAATAAACAATTTGCGTCGCTTTTTAGCTGCCATCGTTGTTGATATTTCTGTAAATATATTTAGACAGGGACTCGTGACACTTGACTTGCAAATAATTCATTTCGTTTTTTTTTTTTTTTTGTTCTTGAACTTGGGGCTTTCTCTGATTTGGGTTGACAATTAGGCTTCGACTTTTTGGCCTTTGTCCTTAACCCTTTCCGGTACGTGATTAAGCCAGAGAAAGGACTGAAAGCTTATTAATATGAATTCAAGTGATTATGGCGTGGCCTAAATGGGAAACTCGCAAATCCTGTTTATTTTAAGTCTTAACTGATTGTGCTTTAAGCTTTGAATTTCGTTTTTTAAAGTATTTATTAATTTTGCTTAACCTTAACTGGGGCACGCTTATAATTAAAAAAAAAAAAAAATTTAGCTAAATTTCAATTTTATTTTAAATAATTTAGATGAAAAATACGAATTTAAAGATGAAACATTTCAAGCTAAAATTGTAATGTTTTCAAGGATACTAATTCAGAAATTGTAGCATATATCTAAGATTTTTCCTTTTATACTAATCGTTTTCCTAAGATTTGATTCTCTTGAACTCAACTTTTTTTTAGCGATCCCTATTTGGCCAAAATGTCAGCAAAGTGGCTTGAACCTCATTGTCCACTTAAGGCTCTGACTTCTGACAGCTGAACTTGTCAGTCGCATTACAGTTTTGGCCAGTCCCTTTGGTCGGGCCAGCACTCAAATGAGTCAACACTTTGTGGCCAGCGACATTTGTGCTCTTGGCCAGGTTTTTTTGAGTTTTTGTCAAATGTTAGCATTCGAGTCTGTTGTCTCTGATGTGGCTCATGGCAAGTTGGTCGATTGGCCCCCACACAGTGCGACGCGATGCGGACGCGACAAGTTGGCTAAGATCCAATGGGGTAAGCGAACGTGCAACACTCGGCAGCTCAACATGCAGCAAGTCGAGCCGAATTTATTGTGTTTGTTGTACAGAATTAAATAAAAATTGAATTATGTTTATATCCGCCAGTTGCTGGCTGTTATTGTTGGCGCTATAATAACGCGCATTGTGGCGCGCTTTCTCTGACTGTCTGTCTGTCGTTCTGTCTGTTTCGATGTCACCATGTCGCTATGGGTCTGTCTGCAGATTACCCTTCTCACTTCTCTCTCTCCGTCGCTTCACTTCGAGTGTTTTTCATTTTGCATAATAAATTGCATTTTCCATGCCAGTGAGCCAGCCCCGCCCTCTGCCTTCTCCCTTGACTTGCCGCCTCTGTTGGCACTCTGGGAAAAAGAAAGAGTTTGTTAGACCCTGTACTTAAAAAAAGTACAGGGGTCTATAAACTTTGTCACAAAAAAAATGTGTGTAACCCCATAAAGTATATATATTCTTGATCAGCATCAACAGCCGAGTCGATATAGCCATGTCCGTCTGTAAGAGCGCCTAGATCTCAGAGACTACAAGAGCTAGAGACTCCAAACCTGGTATGTAGGTTGGTTTATATTACACGCAGATCGAGTTTGTTTTAGATTTTGGATCAGAAAATCAAGTCCCAGTATGAAAAACTCTTTTGTTGTTTAAGATATCTGAACCAAACCCACAGAATATGTATATGAGATGGGTTCATAAATTCGGACCAAATTTAGTTGAAATCAGACCACTATATCATATAGCTGCCATAGGAACGATCAGTCGAAAATCCTAGTATGAAAAACTTTTTTGTTGTTTAATATATAAATAAGTATTAAGCTATCGGTGTGCCAGGGCACACGGTATTTTACAGTTGAGCACACTCCGCTATAGCCAAATGGAGCCCCCTTTTTGGGCGAAATTAGTAATTAACAATATTTATATTTGTACCAATTTTTATAAGTTTATTTTAAGCAGTGTTAGCTTTCTATAGTAAGTACGGGGACTCCGACAGTCGAGTATGCTCGACTGTAGTACCGTCGACTAGGTTTTTTTTTTAAGGATATGCGTCCCAGTCGTCGCTCTTGGTTTGTATTTACCACGTGCTTTGCTGTTGTGGGTCTTTTGCTCTTTTTACTGGCATCTGTTGGCGCTGTTTTGCATTAATCTCATTTCATTGCCCTCGTCCAGGACACCTCTTAGCCCTTTCAGGGCATTACTAAAGCTTTACATCTGGGCACGACATAACCTAAACGTAAATTTCATCTTCTGCCCTCTTTCCTCGATGTTTTCATCGCCATCGTCACCTCATCGTCTTCAGCTGTTTCCGCTTGCACGCGCTAAATCAATTTGCTCTTTAAGCTCCTCCTACTTCAACTTCTTCGCCTCTTTCTCCTTTTTCGCTGGCAACCGACAGCGACGACCTTGTGGTGCACACCTTTATGGCTTTTACCAAAGATGCAAAAACCTGCTGCTGCTTCTTCCACTTCACCCCACGATGCTCCTTTTGCTCTACCTTCAGTTTATCCTCCTCATCCACCTACTCCTCACACCTGTCCGTCCGCTCGTCACTCACTTTTAACGTCAGTTGTGCATGCCCGCTGTTAAATGATTTTCATGAGTTTAACGAAGTGGCTGTCGTTCTAGGTGAGCACAGCCTCAACCTCTTTCAAACCTCTATAACAACTGCAGCAATCAACGACACAGGCAAATAGTACAGCACGACTCTTAGATACTCTCTACAGCAGTAGTAAACAGGCAAATTCAGCAAATGAGAGTTTTAAAAAACATTCACAACAATGTCACAAAATTAATTTTTTGGATCATAAACTTGACTCGAAGACTCATTCCCTTTTTTCAACAAAAGACAATTTTAAGAGAAAAATTTTAGAACACAACCTTAAGCTGGCTTCACACGACCACTTTTTCATCGACACTTTTCGTCAAAAAGCTGTCCGTGTCGCTCACCACGTACTATTCCATCGGTAAGCGTCAGATCTGAGCGCAGAGAGAGTAAGGATTATAATCATAGTCATTAGTAATTAGATTATTTTTCTTTCAAAGTCGAACTACTGATTAAATTACGATTATTTTCGGTTTTGCCCAATTATTTAATGATTACGATTGCAAAAAGTCAGAAATAATCTAAAATTATAAGAATTATTCAAAAATAATCCGACTGCTTAAAAAGATTATTTTTGATTATTTCTAATTATTTTTGAATAATTGTAATTATTTTAGATTATTACTTATTTTTTGTAATAATAATCATTAAAGATTCACAAATTCTTCACTACGATTATTTCCAAAAATAATTTAATTGATTAGTCATTCTAATCGAAATTAAACAGGTATGCTTACAATTCTTCTCTTAATTTATCTCATAAGTTTTTCAGCTATAAGAGAACCAGCAGAATTTTCATCTAAAAAAGGATTGGCGAATTAAATTGTATTTAAACTGTTTAGCAATGCAGTTGAATAATAAGAATACTTTAATACAAAAGAATATCATTGCATAACTATTATGCCTATTATCCTTTTTAAGAAATAGCACAAGTGTATTCATTTCATGTTTCAGCAGTTGAATACAATATTTGTTGACAAGTGTAAATAGTTTTTTCTATAAGGGTATTTTCACTGTGATGACTGCGAGTATGCTCCGTTTAAGATAAAATACCGTTGTTTCATTCATTTCGCTGATTTTGGCCCTTTTCTTTTTGATGATGCTCACATAAAAACCAGCATTACAATGTGGCAAAAGTCCCTTCAAATCCTTTTTGTTGTTGCCTTTTTTGTTGTTGTTCTTGTTGTTTCTGTTTACTTTTTTGTTTTGTGACGCCTGTTTGTGTGGCGGGCACAATAGATTTTTGAGTGTTGGCACTTTGTTTTACAATTTTATTGCGCAAATGTTCGGGCAAAAAGCATCATCAGTCCCAGCAACAAACAAGCGTCATAAAAAGTGAGGAGCTTGCTTTAAAGAGTTGCGCCCTTTTTTTGCTGTCTCCCTCTTTCTTTCTATCCATCTCCTTCTCTGTGTGTTGATTTTAAGCAGTGATGTCGTTTCATATATTTTATAGCTAGACTTGCCTATTTTGAAACTGCAGAAGAGAGTATTGCTTTAATTTAATGGAAAACAAGTAAAGTGATTAAATTAGAAGCAGAGGTATATTACAATTTAAAGTTCTTAAACTAATATAAATTTCAGATAATAAAGTTTTGCCTTAATTTAAAATTGGTCAAAATACGATATATTATAAAATAATTTCGGAATCAACAATGAGACAGAAAATCTTTATTGCTTCAATTTAAAATTGGTCAAAATATGATATATATTTTAATTATTATAAAATAATTTACGAATTAAAGATGAGACAAAAAATCTTAATTGCTGGTATAGAACTAGAATTTTTCTTGTTAGGCTTCATATTTTATATTTTTAGTTATTTCTGACTTTATTTTAGATAAAAGTAGCCTTTTTAGCTCTTGAAATTTTGGCAACACTATTTTTGCTGTTTCGTGGTGCGTCAATGTGTCCATGTTTATGTTCGCAGGCTGCGGCGCGTCCCAAAATTGGTTAAACGTGAGTGGCACTCGTGTTTAGGCCACGCGCGTTTAGGCCAAGCAAATGGCCGTTAATCATGACACGCTGCTGCCCTTTAGTTGGCGTTTAATCAGGCAAATGGCCAGGAGCAGTGGAATTATTGGCATTGCCAGCTCGTTAGTAGCTTAAATTTGCTAAAGTAATTCTAAATTTTGCAGACTTGAAACTCAAACAAAGCTTGTCAACAGCAGCAGCAGCAACAACAACAACAACAAGTTGCAGAACAAAAGACGCTGGTCCATTGTGGCGGAAACACGAGTACGAGTACGAGTATGAGTGTATGAGTGTGAGTGTGAATATGAGTATGAGCATGAGTACTCATAGCAGCTGGCAAACAAACAAGCGTAGAAATCTGCATGGTAGCCAGTTGACAAATGGCGCTTTTGTCCTCCTTCCACATAATGTCCCTCGCAGTTGAGCACAGTTTTCATTCCTGTTCCTCTCATACCTCCCCCTCCCATCCCTCTCTCCCGCCTTGCCGCAGCGCTAACACATGTTTGTGTCAGTCTGTCATGCATCAGGGCCAGACACACTGCGCTGCTCATAAAACTAAATTTCTAAACAATCTGCGTTTGGCAATCTTAGAAGCTCAGTCTCTGCCGCAGCCGCTGCCTCCGTCTCTGTCTCTGTTGACGTCTCTGCTCAACTTTATTGAAATGTTTGGCAGTTTTTCGTGTCGTGCTCAATTTGTGTCACACTGACACACACACTTACACACATACATAGAGACTATTACATAGTTTTGCAATTTTGATTTTGGCAATTTTGCCATTGCATATTTTTTGGGGCCGCTGCAGTTGCATGTAAAACAAAGTTTTTGATTATGGCATAAAAGTGTGCCATGTGCAGCACACACACACACACTCGCATATACAAGAGAGTGTGTGTGCATAATATTGGCAATTCATTGATTTCTGATTGAAATTTAATTGAATCATAATTCAAAGTTTCAAAAAAACACCAACACATTCAGTCAAGACAGCAAAAAAATTCAGAAGCGTACAAACTATCTGAATAAATGAAAAAATAAATAAATAAAAGTAGATATACTTTTTTTGATTGTATCCTTGGATATATGTTTACTTTACAAATAAATTTTAACTCTTATTATGAATTTTTTACGTCGTCCGGTTGAAATCGAAAGTAAGGCATTCAACCATGAAAAATATGTACACATTTTTTATAAATGTATCTCTACTGTGGCATTCATGCTCAATGGCCAGTTGGGGTCAAACCCGATGCCAAATCGATGATAAATAAAAGCTGTTAGAAGCAATAATCCAAAGTGTATCGGCCAAAACTTTTCAAGACGTTCATTTGCTTTCTCTTTTTGGGCAGAGTAAAAGATAAACAAATAGTCATCAATCTGTTATAATAGTTATTGAGTCATAAGCAATTGTTTGTGCTTTTATGGTAGGAAATATGTTAGATACTTAAGTAAGTAAATCAAAAATTCTTCTGGGCATTAGCAGCCGTTTAAACAATATGAAATGTTATCTATTCTAGAAGGAAAACAGCTTTTAATCTTTAGTGTTCACTGCAGCGTAGACAATAAAGAATTGGTATTTTCTTATTTCAGGAAAAACAACGCAGGCTAACAGTATTTTGTGAATATCTACATTTTGTTTCTGACGAATTATTAAATATTTAGAATATTTGGCGAATTTTAAAAGAAAGAAAATCTTGCGATTGACAAAAACAGAAATACTGAGTTTGAGTGTGCTTACGTTCTTTGCAATTTAATTGACACTGAAAAAAGCATAATAAAACTATTTATCAATAAGTTTGGGAATTTGCGAGTCAATTAATGGAATTATGATAAGAGTTTTGCAGTCTCAACAATAATTTATTTTTTGTCTTCCTTTTAATTGCTTTGAAGTCGTTGGTTTAATTAAAAGTGTTTATTATGTATTTTCATTTATGGTCTGTCTAAGAATTTCAAAAATGTTTTACTCTCAAGGATCTGCTTGTTTGAATTAAACGATGACAGCGCACTATGGGGCGAAATCCGAAAAATCGAATATTAATTAATAACTTTTAAAGTAAGCTAAATTTTCGAATGCGGCTTTTTTATTTATGTTATGTATGCCCTCAGAAATATTTTTGGAAAAGTGGGCGTGTCACCACCCCCGCCCTTAATTTAATTTTTTTTTTTTTTTTTATCGGTAACAAGTAAGTTCAAATTTTTTAACCCAAATAACAATCATTGACCTTGTATATCATTAGCAATTAAAAGAAAAGTGGGTGGGTCACCGCCCCCCCCCCCAAAAAAAAATAAATTAGAAAATTTTTTTTTTATATTTTAAAATTTAATATCTACATGAATATATATTTACTAAAATACTTCTTTATACATACAAATAAAGTTATCACATTGGAAAAACATAATTTTGATAAAATTCATGAGTTAAAGGAACAATAGTTAAAATTAATCGTAATTTTCTTCATTTTCAATTTCTTCATCAAACGTAAAAAACGATACGGGTAATTCTTCTTCGAATTCCTCAGATGTTTAAAATGGGCCTTCCATTTCACATGATAATTTGTCGATTATTAATGACATTTGATTCGTTCAACTGTAATTTAGTTGTGCTCATTATCCAATTTGAATGTCTTTTTTCAAAATATATTTTGTTTCTGTTGCATTTCTTCCATTTGGTACTTAAATTTCGGCATATAATTTGGCTTTTGTTTTTTAAATAGGATTCATATTTTAAAACAATTATTTTTTTATTTAGTTTCCTCTTAAAAAAATCAATAACTGCATTTATTTCGTTATGGCTGCCTTTCTCCTTGCGCCATATGTGAAACAGCTCCACATTTGAAAACTCGAAGTCACCTGTAAAAAATTAATTTGCGCCGATTGTCGCAAATTGTTCACATTGAGACATATTTCCTTTAAATAACAATGAATGGATCTACGACATACAGTTGGAATTACATTAAGCCTCGTTAAGCATCATTGCTAAATTCTTTCGCAAAGTTGATATTTCTTTCCAAGAAATTACCTTTCAAAGCATTATCTAATATAACAAAATATAAACAGAACACGCACAAATACAGAATACTAGTACAACCAACACATAGTACAAACCCGTATAATTGGTATCCATTTCAAATATTGTAAAAAAAATGATTAGCCTTTGTGCAATACTAATTTGAAAATAGGCTGCCAAAATGTTAAAATGCTAGCGCACGTACTTTTCGAAAGCAACAGCTGACTTTAACAGCTGTCAGTGCTAACATTTTTCTGTTAATTAACATTTTTGGTACAGAACTTAACAGTTTGAAGTTTTCTGAAGATGTTAACACCAAAAAAGTAGTAAAATTAATACTTTGATAAAATGACTAAATATTCGATTTTTCGGATTTCGCCCCATAGTGCAGCGTTGCCAAATTAACAGTTGGCTGTGATAAGAAATTGGACCACAATTATGCAAAGCTGGCAGAAACGGAAAGCGGAAAGCAAATGGTATTTAATTTAATTCGCTTCAATGGGCATTTGTGAAAATGGACATCTGCAAATAGAAATACGAGAAGCAAAGCGAACTGAATAGCTTCCTCCCTATACAACAGTTCATCAGCAGAAATAGTTGAATAGTTTCCGAGCACACAAATTGAAACTGAAGCGAAGCGACGGCAAATGGACAAACAAAAGTTGGCATCTGCTGCCAAATGGACAGGAATTTAGAAATTAAAGCAAAACAATGCACAAAGATTAACAACAGATACCAGCAAACACACACAAAAAACACACACAACACACACATTCGTAAGCGACACAATGTATAAAATTCGCTATTTTACGACAACAGCAGTTTTAGTTTTCCTTTTCTTTATACCCTGTATCGATCAAATTGTAGCAACATGATGAACTTGATTGTTTTTAGTATATTTTAAAAGTTTCTAAAGTGACTGTCAAATAATGTTAAATATATTTAACAGCACAAATTAAGCTTAACTTTAGTCAGTTAATAAGCCGCGCTCAATCTACTAGATAAAGTTTAAAAACATAAGAACTTAACTTAGTTTTCATTAGAAAATTCGATCTTCTGAATTTGAAAAACCTCGCAAAGTAATATATTAATATTTATTTGATTTATTGACTAATCATGCCAATCACGAAAATATAATATCGATCTTAATACTAAAAAGTTTATAACTAACATTTATGATATTTGGGTATAAAGTGAATATGGAATTTAACAAATTTTACCAATATTACTTTAAAATTTTCAAAGCATTGTCAGCAAGCTAAGACCATTTTTGCAGTCATGTTAGAATATTCATACATATAAAATTAAAATAGGAAAAATAAAATCGCTAGTACAGGGTAACTTTTAGTTGGGCTCTTTCCCACATTTTGTCTTTTGTTTGTTTCTACTCGATGAGCAGTGGAATAAAATGTGCGACAAAACGTGGAGCAAACGCTGATGGCGACAGCGATGATGACCATGGCAATGCCGAGAAAATCGTCGGCGGCGTCGACGTCGCCAACGATTACAACGACAACAAGAACAAGTAACAACAATAGCAATCTAAGGATGTGTGCTCGTGTGTTTTGTGTTACATTAACGGAATTGAACGCCATGTTGTCGGATGCGAGGAAATGTTCGTTTTGGTTCAAACGCAATTGCTGCAAATATGCTTTGATATTTTAGTATTGCTTTTAGAGTTTAATAACGAAATGCAATTCGACTAAAATCATGTATCCAAATAATATTGATATATGGGTAATTCTCAAATGTGTAAAACATGTGCCAAGACTTTATTTTATTTTGACAAAAGGTCTTGATTAGCTAAGGTTGATTCTAGGCAATTAACTTTAAAATGTTATGTATTGATATGTATAAATAATATTTTTTTGTTTGATTTAAAAATATTAAGTAGTTTTATTAATTTAATTTAAATCACTGTCGCAAACGACATTTTGTTCCGCAATATATTTATGTTGTTTCAGTGTTTTTTTTTTTAATTATTAATCGAAAACAGCTCGAAAAACTTGTCTTAAATTAAAATTTCAATATACTTCTATGAGTTAAAATTGGAAGTCAATTTTTAAGAAAATGGGCGAAAATATGGAAAAAGTGAATTTATTCCAATGTAGAATTTATAAGTTCATCCTATTAAATTTCTTCTAGCGTATATTGTTTAAATAAATAATTTAAATACATTTGTGCAAGTAAATTTCACAAGATATGAGTTTTTGATCAATTTTACATTTTTAGCCTCGGTTGACATTTCTGTGGAAACGCCCATATCGAGTTTTTTTTTCCTAAAAACTAATTTTAAAGAAATCCTAGTTATAAACAATTTTATAAGTCTGCTTTAAAAAATTTTATTGATTTTAAGTATTAAGTTGGATTCTTTCATAATAAGGTGTCAAGTTATCTTAATGAAATGTAGCATACTTTTTGGCATATATATAACTTTTACCTAATGTTCCTAGCAAAATTGTAAACCTCATGCGTAAGGCGGTTCCCATTGAATGCATAAACTGTTGAGTACTTGATTGCTTGGTATCATTGTCCACACCGTGGTTACACAGCTGTTGTTGTTTTTGTTGATTACCACAACACATACACACGTACGTGTGGCAAGTCCAGGGAGCCTCGCCTGCAACACTTAACAGCGACAACAACTTGAACTGCCTCGCACTTTGCACACACTCATTCACAGGGCACACTATTCATTTGCAGGCCATATACATACATACATATATGCTCCGACTCTCTCTATGTGTTTGTTTAATAAGTGGGGGCGGTAGTAAACAGGCGTGGGGCGTGTTGCGTAAATGAATGAGCGCAGTCGAGCAGCGTGTGAGTCTCGCTCAGAGTCTGAGTCTGAGTCTGAGTTGGACGCGTGGCAGTGAGTGCACTTCAGTGCGTTTGAATGTGTGCGAGTGTGCCGGCTGAATGTTAAGTGTACTCGCCATGCATGCGTATGAGTAACGGTAACCGATGCGAGAGTGCCGGCCATGTGTAGAGGCGTCAGTGTTGCCAACTACTCGCTAAGAAAATAGTGTAGAATCGACCAGAAAAAAAGGGTTTTAAAAACGACAGCAAACAGTACAAATAATTTATTCTTTAGTGTTGATTTTTCATATTTGTTATGCATAATAAATCTCAAACATAAAGAATTTGCCGGAAAATCTTAACGTTAATTAATAAATTTGTAATTGTATCCGTTTTTTCTTAAAACATGAATTATAACTTATGATTTGACTTTTTGGAAATAAATACCATGTTTATTATATAAAAGGAAGTCGTCGTTAATTGCTCTAAGAATCCGTCATTCAAATGAAACCTCGCCCAGCAACACCATTTAAGTATGGCTTTGCCATCGCTAGCATTATCCTAAATATCTTCTTCCTTTATTTGTTAAAACATAGAATTCCACCATTTCAAAATTTTCAAAAAGAAATATATTTCTCATTGGGAATATTCGATACTGAAGTATTTAAAAAAATACAGATCTATACGAAAAATGGCTAAACCGGCAGCACTGAGAGGCGTGAATGCTTAAGAGATTGGAAGTGGGAATTGGTGTGAGCGTGGGAAGTGGGAGCAATAATGTGACTCTCAGTGTGGGCAGCATCAAGTGCACTGTGGTGTTCAAGTATTTGATGTATTACAAAATATGCGAAGCATACGCAACCGCAACCGCAATTACAATGACAGTTTCCCCTTGGCTGTAAATGAAACTAATGTATGTATGTAGGTGATGCTGTCTCTATCTGACACTGTGTCCATCTCTGTCTATCTGTCCGTCTCGATCTGTCTGTCTGTTTGTTGTTATTTAATAATGCAAACATGTGCGCGACCCGCTGCTGTCTTTGTTTTATTACATTAATAAACATTAAAATGGCATATTGTTTGCATATGTGGCCAACACATACTCACACTCACACACACATATACTACACATTACTATGCCATGTCCTCTTCTTCTTCCGCTTGGCTGTACCCTCTATTGAATTGCCGTAAGTGGCCATTTATTTACATATTTGCGTTGAGCGGCGCCGCGCTTTGCCAAGTGCCTCTTCAACCTTGTCCCCTCCGGTGTTGCCCCATTGCTGCCGTTGTTTTATTGTTATTATTTTGCCGCACACACATTTGGATGGGTTTGTTGTTACGGCCACTTTCTGTCATTCTGTGCAATTTATGAGTTTATCGAGCGAAGTGAGAGAGAGAGAATTGTTTTCAACATAGACAAACTCGCGTTTGAATTGTGCAATCGTTTTGTGAATCTAATTGGCACTTCTCGTGGATTGCATTTAATTGTTGTTTGCTGTGATTGTTTTTTTTGTGTGTTGTTTTTAATTGTTAATTGTGAATGCGTTGATGCTCTGAAGGAGTCGCAATCGTTTCCCTCTTAATTGCAGCTCAATTTGCATAAACTCTTCGTGAAAGCTTCCATTTAATGAACGACATGCGCCTAATTAACGTAGTTTACTCATGGCAGAAGAATCTCTACATTTTGTCTCTCTCTCTCTCTCTTTCTCCCTCTCTTAGTCTCCTGCTCTTTTCTCTATGTTGTTGTTTTGTGTGTGGCATATTTCTACGCTGCGTCTGTTTGCCTTGAGATAACATTTGCATATACAGAGACAGAGAGAGAGCGGAATCGTTTCGTACCACGGTGCGTATGCTTAACTTTATTAGCGCCAATTTATCTATGCGAGAATGCAACGAATAAGCGCATTAAACGAATACTCGCTAAATGAATGGGTATTTGTTTGGATTGTATGTGTGTGTGTTGCAACTTAATGCGCTTAATTTATGGACTCCCCGATTATGTGCCGGCAATTCCTACTTTTTAGTGCGAGACAAGCGTGATTCAGATATTAATTGGTACAGGTATTACGAAGATAGAAATCACTTAATTATTAGGATTTTTAGCAGCTTAATTTAATTGGTGATTTAGAGATGAGCTCCATTTCCTAGGCTACCTTTGGGGAATTATTTTAAATATTTATATAACTCTATATCAATTGGTATTCTTAATTATAAGTATTCATTTAAAAGTCATTTATGAGACTTAACTTGTTAATTCATTTAAGATTTCTTTTCTTTTTCAATTTCTATAATATTGTAATATTTATTGTGATTAATAATATTAATATCTATGTACATATATTGTATTAGTTATCTTATTAGATGAAGAAATGTTTGCTTTTTTTAAATATGGGCATTTCCATACTCGCGCACGGGACATTCGTACACATTCAAAGTAAAAAAACGGTAAAAAGGAAACGGTTTTTTTTTCTGAAGAAGGGCTTAACATATAGCATTTGATTAGCTCTTTCATTGGTGCAAAGATTGATTTTGGGTAATTTTTCATTTTGAAGATAATAGAAAAATTCAAGTGATTCGCACGGGACACAAAACGGAAGTGACTTGTGAGGTCAACCAATTCAAACGCCAATTTCAGCGAATCCAGAGGCAATATTTTAATGCAACTTATTTTTAACTCTTGTGCATTGATGCCTCTTAAAAATGGTTATGATTTTTTTCAAATATGACTTGCACTTTTTTTTTAATTCAATTTGACGTAAATTCGCACGGGACATCGCGCACGGGACATTTTTTACCATCACTATTTTTATGTTGTTTCTGTTTCTCTATTTTAAATTATATTTCGAAAACAGCTCGAAATACTTTATTAAATTAAACTTTCAATATATTTCTTTTAATTAAAATGGTTTATGTTACAATCTTACTGTCCTACTTAGTGAAATCGTTAATATACAAGCGGTCCATTTTGAAAGTAAATTTTCAGGAAAATGGGCAAAAATAAAGAAAAATTGAATTTATTCCAATGTAGAATCTCTAAGTTCATCCTATTGAATTTCTTCTAGTGTATATTGCTTAAATAAATAACTTGAATACATTTTTGGAAGCAAATTTCATAAGATGTGAGTTTTTGATCAATTTTACGTTTTTGGCCGCGGTGGACCTTTCTGTGGAAATGCCCATATACAAATAAATTCTTTTAAATAATAGGAATAATATTAAAAATGAATACGTTGTTTTTTTTCAAAAATTTAAGTTTTTTATTTGGTTTATTTCATTTCTAAAGAGTTTATTTATATTTTGGATTTACTAACTCTCAACATAAAAGTTATGTTAATTCCGAAAAGTTCAACCATTATGAGCATTAATTATACCTTGCTGTCAATACCAGTTGGTTAGCATGAATAATTGCTGCAAAACTCACTTAAATAGTCCATTCATACAAAATAATCAGCATGCAAATTGACAGGAGAAGGGAGAATGAAGCGAAACGAATTTCAAATATAAAAGAAACATTAAAGAATCGTTTGCAGGCGACTTGGAGTTTCTTCTCCTGTTTCCTCTTCCTCGGTTTGTGTGCGCGCCAACTGGAATTCTTTTTGGCACTTTTGCAAAAGTTCTTAATCAAAACAACTTAATGATTATATTTGCTTTCACCCGCTCACAATGTCTAATTTCAAAAACGTTCTTTTCTCTCTTTCAGTTGCAGGAAACGCAGCTGTGTGGACCGATTTTAACTACTTCACGGAATCCTTGGACTCTCGTTTGAGGCGCCAGTCAACGTGCAGCGCGAATAATTGAATCATAAAAGGCAGAGACAGACGGAGACGGACGAGCAAATCAGAACCAAGTTCGGTGGTAGCAGGCAATGTTAACAAAGCCAAGCAAATAATTGTTGTAGAGACGACAGAACGGCAAAAAAAAAAAAGCAGGAGAGAGGAGCAGAGAGGAAGGAGATAGGAGCTGAGAAATGACAGCCGCGCTGCTTTAATTAAAGCTGCCGCGCGGAGGAGGCGCGTGTAGCCAACAAAAAGAAAGAAAGATAGCAAAGAACAGAATATAGAAAGTAAAGGGAAATTGAAACGCAATGTGGCTGATGCCGCTGTGGACTGTGGACAACAGAACAAAGTGGACGAAATTGCTTTTGGAACTGAACGAGCGTTTACCGGACAGTGCGCAGAAAAAGGCGACGGACAGACAGACATTTTGATAACATTTCCTACCTACTACAACAACAAACAACGACGACTGACACGCAACTGCAAAATTAGCCAAGCAACTTAAACAACTGAAGCAACTGAAAACAACAAAGCAAGTGGGAAGAATTTGGCAACGCCCGCGACCAGAGAAAAGTCTTCCAACAAGAACTGCAAGATCAACCTGGAGCATTTGTGAATTTAACGCATGAAATAGCCGCAAACAAGACCGAGAGAAGACACTGACAGAGAGAGGGAGAGGGTTGAGAAGGAGGCACTCAGTTTTGCATGCTTGAGGCATTGGAAGGAGCCAACGGAGCCCATCAACGGCTACACATGAACACGCTGCTGTGACAGGACGAGCACACGAGGACGAGGACGAGGAGGAGACGACGACAAGACCGGCACAATTTCGTCAACTGCAGAGCAGCCAAGCAAAGTGTCAGCTTCAGGCCATCAACGCAACGTGGCAGGCATTCATTTCCCCCCTTGCCCCCTCCTGCACCGCATCGCACTGCATTGCCCTACACACACACACACACACACATACACAGAGAAAGACAGATCCGAGCAGCTGCTTCTGCTGTTGTCACTCTCGGTACAAGTTGAAACCCACAAACACACACAATCATCTGTGTTCCCAGACTCCAAGCCAAGTTAAAACCAACCCGTTAGTAAGGAGCATCAACAGCAGTATCAGCAGCATCAGCATCATCATCCAATCCCAATGAATCTGCTGTGCTGTTGTTGTTGCAGTAATATGGCACCAAACCAACGCGTCACACGCAAATGGGAACTGTTCGCCGGACGCAATAAATTCTACTGCGATGGATTGCTAATGTCCGCACCGCACACGGGTGTCTTCTACTTGACGTGCATCCTGATTACTGGCACCAGTGCCCTCTTCTTTGCCTTCGAGTGAGTATCCCAGTATCCTGTATCCCGTATTTTCTATTCCGTATCCCATTTGCCTGCCACACTGTGGCAAATTACGAACTGCTAGTTTCAGTTGCCACTTCTCATTTGCCCAGACTGTGGTTGCATTGTTTTCAAAATGAATACGTTGCTAATTAAGCATTGCAGCATTGCATTGCCACGCCGCGCCACGCCCCTGAAACGAAGCAACCGCCCTTTTGGTCTAGTAGGTTTCCAATTACGCCCACATTAATGGTCACTCACCAGTCACGAACCAAGTCCCTATCTCTGTTCCTGCTCCTGTCCCATGGCAAGTAATTATTGCTGTGCAACGTGGCGTATGCGTAATGCTTGGACAGGCAAAGGATTTGCCTTTTTCCAAACGTTGCCACATTGCATGTTTTTCGGCTTGGTTTCTCTGTGGCTTCAACTTATCTTCATGCTGATGCCAAAAGAGATTGCAAATAGCTGCAGCTTTTGATTTGTTCATTTATCGCCTGGTCCGAAATGGAAAAAGGGCTGACATACAGCAAAAGACATTTCTGACCCTATTAAGCATCGTTGTGCAGCAGCAACAGGCGTATCGAATTGTCAGCATTTGTTGTTGTTGATATCAAAAACTATGTATGTGACATGCACAAATAAGTAGACATTCAACTCAAAAAGCATTTTGGGAAAATGTTGGTGAAATATTAGTTAGATTCCATTCTATTTCAGTTAAGAACTCCAATTTGTAAAGCTGTAGTTTCTTTGTTAATATATTACTCAATATCGCCCACCTTCAGATTTTCCTTTCCCATTTTCCAATCAACTTTTATGCTCTGTCTGAGATACGACAGCTTTTATCCCATCAGGTTAACTTAATTAGACATCAAGCGACTAATTTAACCAGGTGACTAACTTAATGAAAAGTTGCTAAGGACAACGAACCTGTCATTAAAACACATTTGTTTCTAGGAGAATATGATAAGCAAGCTTTAAATAAATTCGCCAAGCTTTAGGCCAATATCTTTACTTCCAAGGATCAATTTTAATTAAAACAATATTAAAATTTACACAAAATTCAGGCAAAATTTAAATCTCTTTGCAACGAGTTGAAACAATTTCTAGTCTCGTTACTAAGCAAATAAATAAAATGCAAATACCACAAATGTTTAGCTCTCGATTGCAATGTATATTTTGTTCAACATAGCGTATACGCAATGGGTTATCGCAAATAACGTATACGTCACGTAGCACAAATACAAATAGAGCATAAGCCGTTAGGTAATGTTCACATGTGCTCACATCTACCTATGTATTTGTATATGTATTTGAATGTGTAGTATGTGTGAAATGTGCATAATGATGCGATTTTTTTTGCATCTTAGCACGATTAGAAAAAATTATGCTCAACATTTTCTGCACGAATCGTTTCAACACGCCGCCAAGAAAATTGCATGTGCGTCTCACATACAAATACACACACATATAGAAAAAAGGAATTGCAGTACACTTGTTGTTGTTGTTGTGGTTGTTGTTGTTGTTATGGTTGCCGCCTTAAACTTCCTAGCCAAATTTATGCGCTGCCGAAAAGCCAGCGACGCCAACGTCGACGGTAACTGCAACGTCGGCTGCACGACACCATTTTGATACCCTGTGTCAATTGAAAATGGACAAGAAAGGGTATATTAACATTGAGCAACATAGAACAACAAACAGAAAAAAACATGATCCTTTGTCAGTCTCTGTATATGAGTGGGATTCAAATTAATTCTATAAATTGACAAATAAAAGACTTGTAAACATAATATTGCTTATATGGGCATTTCTACAGAAATGTCAACAAATTTTACAAGCGGTTTTCGATATATAATTTAAAAAAAGAGAGACAGAAACAACATAAATATTTTGTGGAACAAAATGTCGCGTGCGACAGTGATTCAAATCAAATTAAAAACAGAACTACTTAATATTTTTAAATGAAACAAAAAGCATTTTATAAATAAATTAATGCATTACATTCTAAAATTATTTGCATCAAAATATTCGCGTGTAAATGTCTTGGTTTTTTTTAAATTATCTTGAATACGAACAATTGCCCAATTGCTAATCAAGACCTAAAAGTTTCCCCTTTTGTCAAAATAAAATAAAGTCATGGCACATGTTTTATTTCACTTTGAATGCGTACGAATGCACACATATATTCCATGCTCTCTATCTTTCCATAATTTTTAGGTTGATAGGGTTAACAGGTGATTATCTTAAATATTATATTCTACAGTTAAATATTTTTATTCTCCTTCTTAGTTTTATTAGAAAAATATTAATTTTTATACCATTCAATCGAAGAAATGCGTTGAGAACTGAGTTCAATAATTTAAAGCAGCGGTGGGCACGAAATCTGAATTCGGGAGCACTATAACAAAGACTACAACAACATCAATAATAACAACCAGGCGCCGAATAGGCAGAAATAAAGTTGGGAGCAGCCGCTAGCTCCCGGAGCCCATGCGTGCCCACCGCTGATTTAAGGAACACATCTTGGTTTTAAGATTGGGTTTATGTATTTTGCTTTTAAAGTTGTCTTATTAAAAAATTAATATTTCATTTCTAACTGTCGTTTATATTCATAATAAAACAAGGAGTATCTCAAATGCGAGCACTCTTTGACTAGAGCACGCTTGCTCGCTCTGCCTCGGATTCTATCTATTGCTTGCCTTCCATTAGCGCACAGTCGAGGCAGGTGAGGAGGAGCTGGATGGAAACCTATGGGCATTTCAATATCTCCTACGCTCTTAACTGTAGTTGCTGGTAGTGCTGTGGCACACACTGACTGTGGCAGCTTCCGTTGCAGGAACAGAGCCCGTGGGCTATGGCCAAATTGTATTCCGCTCAACGCGCTCGCAATGCAATGCCAAATCGCTAAAAGGTAGAACACAATGGCAATGCGCTGCTGGCTTCCTTTTTTTGTGGCATTGTCAGCGATTTACCAGCTGAATGTGAGGAAAACATTTTTTGAATGCATTTTCCCCTTGTAAACGTTATTGCAGGTGAAAAGGAAGGGAGAAGGAAGGCGCATTGTCATGACAAATGTATTTAACTATTTTCGTTTAGTTTTGCATTCGACTGTCCCCAAAATGCAGCTGGCAATTCAAAGCTGAGCTCTAGGGCTTGTCACACATTATTTTCATTATGCTCAGGTCGTCCCTCGTGTCCTGTCAACGTAACACAACGCAACGCAATTGTGAATATGTCCTGAATGTGCTACTTGCTATTCACAAATCGTTGGCACGCATATTATCCCATAATACGAGAGGGCCATAACAATGCTGGCCAACTTCATTGTGTACCCTAACCAAATGCCACAACCTACCCCAGTCTCAATTCCGTTGGGCTCCTACACATGCTTCGTGCCGCTGTTTTATTCTATTCGGCGCCTGGTCGACGCTCAATGTAATTCCCTTGTTGCATATTTGTGCGGGCGAATGCATTTGGGGCATTGCCAAAACTCCAGCTACATTTGCATGCATCTTTGAGCAAACCTTAAACGGAACCTCACTCAATTCCCATGCCCTTTAAGTGGCAATGCCACTTTAACTATCAAATCACTTTTGCTTTAAATTAGTAGTTTCCATTGAAACGCTTCTATTGAATTCATGTCTAATTGGGAAGAGTGAAAATATATTGTAATTAATACAAAACGCGATTGTAATACACATATCAGAGAGCTGCAACGAGTAGATTCGTGTTGAATCGGCTGCCGTTGCCAAAAATCAAATCAAATCAAGTCACTGTTGCCGTTTCTGACTTGATACTCGTTCTGAGTCGTTCAGCGACTCACCCAATGGATTGTACAACGAGCCCAGCGTGTTGGCTCGCATCAGAGATCGCGCTGCAGCGTTCACGCTTACATTGCAATGTATGAAAACAAGGGTGGGTTTGAAGTGGCCAGGCGGCGTCGTGACGTCGCGCACACGCACATTTTTGACCCTTTTTTTATGGCCGCCATAAAAATGAACAGCCTGTGTGTGTCTCTGACCCGCGCTGACGGCGATCCGCGGCCTTTTATACACTGTATGAAACAGCAAAGTAGGTTTGTTGCCTTAAAGATTTTTAAAAAGTGGTTTATTATAATATAATTATTTTGAAACTCAATAATTTTTTTCAGTGTAGACCTTTTATTTTTCTCGCACATTTGGGTAGATCGATACAGTTAGGTCAACTTTAAAAAGGTTGCTGCTTGTGCGCCCCGCCTCCCGCATTTTAAACAATTGATTCGAATCATGATTCGAATCATGTCTTGATATTTGAGCCTTTTCCGACTCAAATCGAGACAACGACTCACAACGAGTATCAAGTCAGAAAATATCACACACAAAGATGTAGAAATCACAAGGGGTACGAGTCAATGTTCGAATCAGAGCAAAAATTTCTTACTCGTTGCAGCTCTCTGACACATATCTACTAGAGGTCTGCATGAATTCACTCAAAATTTTATGTTCAAATGAATTAATTCGAACGAAGTCGAATTAAGTGAGTACGAGGCACACTTTGAATTGAATTCTTTTGGGTGTGATTGAAGTTGTGTTCTAAAATGATAGTTCCTTATCAAAGTGAGTGCTATGTGAAAATGATTAACTTAAAATGGACGAATTTAATCGAATAACTAAAAATTTTTATTGTTTAATGACTGCATTTTTTTCATTTGTTACAATTTTCCTCAGGGTCGGTCGCAAAGGAATAATGACTTGATTGTCAGGGTTGATGAAATAAACAGAAAAGTAGTTTTCTCTCATTGCACAAAACTAGCTGCGTATAAATATTTTGTGTTAATAATGGAGAAGCGTTGTTTTATTGCCACCAACACAGACAATGTAAATAAAATTATGTTTTCGTATTAAAAATTTAATAAAAAAACCTTGTTAACAATAAGAATTAGAGTGAGGTTTTATAAATTGTATTAATATTAGGCAGTATATTGCTCTCCATTGTTTTCTTTCTTATATTCATTAGGCACATGAAAACAACAACAGAAAAAGTTCATGCAAAAAAGAAAATATGAATATTTAATCGAGATTCTAAACAAACTTGAATTAACTCAAAACAAAGTAGCTTTCTCACTCATTCACTTCGTGTCACTCCGTATGAACATTGTGAGACCAAGCCTGACACGAACGCACCAAGTCAATCAAAATCGTTCGACTTCGCTTTCGAGTTCTTTTAATTCCTTTCGAACATGAATGCTTTTAACTTCATTTTAACTCATTCATGCAGACCTCTAATATCGACATATTTAAATAAAATTTAAAAAATA
Source organism: Drosophila quinaria (assembly GCA_035047525.1). NCBI lineage: Eukaryota > Metazoa > Arthropoda > Insecta > Diptera > Drosophilidae > Drosophila > Drosophila quinaria. The sequence goes on from JAWNPO010000427.1 coordinate 25,369, forward strand.
TTAAAAAAATCTGGTATTTTAATAACAATTAGGGTGTTCATTTGACCCTAACAGCGTTGCAGGTTGAAAACGTTGCAAGCTTGCTGCGAGAGCAGCGCTTTACGTGCAACGCGCTGCACATATTCACAGTAAGCTGCTTTTTGGTAACATTTTTTTGGATATGTGCAAAGTGTTGTACTTAAAGCGCTGCTCTAGTAGCAAACTTGCAACGTTTTCAGCCTGCAACGCTGCACAGTGGGGCCTTTGCTAATTTTACGTTGCAAAAATCGTAACTTTTGAACCAAATGAGATAATCAAATAATTTTAATGGCATATGATAGATAACTCTTCAACCTATGAAATTAGCACTTAAAAAAAGTGCCACGCCCCCGACATACTTAATGAGGGGCTATCAAAGTTGAAAATTGTGAAATTTGTGAAAAAAAATAAATTTTATGGCACCTAAAAATAAATATTTTTTAAAATTTTTGAATTTTTTTGTTTTATTTTAAGTGTTTTTATATTTAAAAATTACTTTCAAAAAGTTAAAAAAAAAAAAATTTTTTAAGATTTTGTTGAAAAAATTATTTTGTATTTTTCGGTGTAAATTATCAGAATTGCATATATCGACCTAATTCGTATTGCATTTATATGATACACTAGTCCGATTTCAACTAAATTGACATATTATGAATCTGGGGTAGTCTTATATATCCAGACCTAATTTGGTTCAAATCGGACCACTATTTCTTATAGCTGCCATAGCAACAATCGGTCGAACTATGTAATTATGCCGCGTGTTTTCATTGTGAGGTTGAATTAGTTTTTTAGATTTTACGTAAAAGATTGGATCCAGCCGGGTATATAACCATATATATTTACTTAGAGAAATGAATACCGAAACGTTTTTAAGTTAGTGTTCTGCTATCCATTTCGATCCATGAGAGTTTTCGTCTACCAAAGTTCAAAAATAGTCAAAATCTAGTGTTTTGCAGGACCACCGGCCGAACAACTTGGCAAAAATATTTTTTTTTGGGTAAGCGTTCGGAAAAAGTAATATACGGATTCGATAGAGAATTCTTCAATGATTAAGAATCCAAAAAGGATTCTTAGATCAAGTAAAAATTGTGGATAGTACAACCTTTTAAGGTTGACCCATTCAAATTTAAAGAACACTAGATTTTGACTATTTTTGAACTTTGGTAGACGAAAACTCTCATCAATTAAAATGCATTGGGTTCCCATAGCTAAAAAACGCTTCACAATTGATTTCTCTTTATAGCTATATATGGTTTCAGACCCGCCCGGACCCGCCTAAGAAGGTTAAATCAAAAAAAACTAATTCAACCTCACAATAAAAACACCCACGCAATTTCAAAGTTTGACCGATTGTTGCTATGGCAGCTATATAATATAATAGTCCGATTTGAACCAAATTTGGTCTGGATGTAGAAGACTACCGCAGCTTCATAATATGTCAGATTGGTTGAAATCGGACTACTATATCATATAGATGTCATAGGAATTAGGTCGACATATGAAATTCTGATAATTCACACCGAAAAACAAAAAAAAATTTTTTGAAAAAAAAAAATTGTTTTTAAATTTTTTGAAAATAATTTTTAAATATAAAAACCTTAAAAATAAAACAAAAAAAATCAAAAATTTTAAAAAATATTTATTTTTAGGTGCCATAAAATTTATTTTTTTCACAAATTTCACAAATTTCAACTTTGATAGCCCCTAATTAAGTATGTAGGGGGCGTGGCACCTTTTTTAAGTGCTAATTTCATAGGTTGAAGAGGTATCTATCATATGCCATTAAAATTATTCGATTATCTCATTTGGTTCAAAAGTTACGATTTTTGCAAAGTAAAATCAGCAAAGGCCCCACTGTGCGCTGCTAGGGTCAAGTGAACACCCTAAATAAATGAACTGAGAATCTTATCAAAGCTTCATGGAAAAGAAATAGAAGTAATCTATTTTATAAAAATAAAAGTACCGCCTTATTGCACAATCTGAACTGAGAACTGAGAAAAGAATTGAGTTTGGTAGACAGAAAAATATATGCCCGACAAATTAAATCACTGATACTCTAGATACGGAAATCTTTCGATTGATTGTTTTGAAAATCGATTAGCCTAAAAATCTCTAGAGATTTCTCTTAAATCTTTACTTGCCTGCTTACAATTATTCTTTCAGTATCTTCATTCCTGTAAAGAGATACTAAGAGTCCCAATCTATCATCACAGTTTCTAAAGGGAAGATAATTGCTTTTTAAGAGCTTGTCTTTGTAGCTGACCCCAATTTTGTTGGCATTTTCTAATTATTTCTACGCTCTCTGTCATTTGCAGCTGCCCGTTTTTGGCGACGCGCATAAATCCGGTGATTCCCATCGTGGGAGCGGTTCTTTACTTCTTCACGATGAGCTCCTTGCTGCGCACAACCTTCACGGATCCAGGCGTCATACCGCGTGCCTCCAATGATGAGGCTGCCTATATTGAAAAGCAAATTGGTAAGTGTGCCGAAAGAGACAGACAAAGGGATAGAGAGAGCAAGAGTCCACTCTGAAAGAGTGGAATGTGGGCAAGGTCGTTTGCCTGTTGAATGGCTCACAAACACAAACAGAGGCATTCATCTATACGTATATTAGAGTGCATCGATTTTTTCACAAAAAATTGTAACCCATTCTCGTAATCTATGGTAAATTCTAAGATGTTTTCACCAAGAAACCATTATTCTAAAACGAATTCCTGGTCCGTGCTTTTTGAGTTGAAAAATGTATTTCCTTTTTAAAATTTATATCTTGGGTGTTTATGGTCCGATCCTGACAAACTTGATGTCAATACTTTTGTTAGGACTTTTAAAATTCCATAGAACTAAAGGACGAAATGTCCTTTAAACATCATTTTCATCCTTGGAACGACGATTTCGCGATTCGTCTCTATCCTAAAAAATTAGTCAGAATTTACCCTATTTTCTGGCCCAAACCATTTTTTTTCCGTGAACCTGTATTTTTTATTAACAGAAAATGTACAGAAAATATTCTATTAAAATTGTATTAAAATATATTTTACATTTTCTGCAAATAAAAAATACAGGTTGAAGGAAAAAAAATTGGTTGGACCCAAAAATGGCTTTAGTTCAGACTAATTTTTAAGAATATAGACGAATGGCGAAATCAGCGTTCCAAGGATGAAAAATATGTCTAAAGAACATCTTAGAATTCACCATAGATTATGAAAATGGGTTACCATTTATTCGGACCCACACAAATCGATGCACTCTAATGTATATATTTACATTACATATATTTGCTTTTCACTTCATTAAGTTGGCGAGTGTTTGTATCTGCATCTGCATCTGTAGCTGTATCTGTATCTCTGTGTGTTTGTGGCGCATATAAAAAGTAATGAGCATGGCCTGACATAGAAAGCTGTATAGAAATCATCAAAGGCAAACGCTGCGTTGCCTTTACCCTAATGAGTTGATGTTGTTGTTGTTGTTGCTGACGTTGAAAAATATTTAAAATGAGAAAACTTTTTGCTCCTTCCCCTTTACTTGCATGTCAACAACGACGCTCCCGTTGCTGCTGATGCTGATGCTGCATTTCCGGCGTCAACGCGCACAACCGGTTCCGTTTTGAACATTTTAATGCGGCCCTCGCACCGCACCGGATTACACCACACCACTCAACACAGAAGTGCCAAACTCTCTGAACAGCCCCACATACCGACCGCCCCCACGGACCAAGGAGGTGCTTGTCAAGGGGCAGACGGTCAAGCTGAAATATTGTTTCACCTGTAAAATCTTTCGACCACCGCGCGCCTCGCACTGCAGCCTGTGTGACAATTGCGTGGATCGCTTTGATCACCACTGTCCCTGGGTAAGTTAACGACCACCCCTCCATTATTCATACACATCATATATATGTATATATCTCCTCTCTGCGCCCTGACATTGAGCTGCCAGCGCCCTAAATGTGGGCCACAGATAACGAAGAAGACGAATGAAAAAAAATACTTTTGCATTTGCATCGCCCTGCGGCACTGTCGCTGACTTTAACCCAATTTCTGCGGCAACCGCTGAGGTTGCTAATTTTTTAGCAAAAATAATTTGAGCAGAGCGCACAGCGCATTCGGGATGCCTAGCAAAAAGGCCATACGGCCAGCAGTGACAACAACCACTAGCGCACCACCAACCCAGCAATCCACCAGACCCACCAACCCACCAACCCACCAACCCTCCAACCAAGCAACCCACCACATTCACATTCAACGAAGCGCCCCGTCGACAACTAACCAAATTTTGTTTTTTAAGTCCATACCCTGTATTAATTAAAGTGCAGTAATGGGCATAAGGTCCTACAGGAAAAGCATGTAACCAAGAAAAATTATATAATATAAAATAAATGGTGTATGGGTAATTCTGTTTTTTTTTTTTTATTATGACAGAAAACAAAAGTAAAAAGCATTTCATTCTGTAATGTCAAATACGACATTCGAATGCATTCAAAGTGAAATTAAACATGTGCCAAAAGTAGTTTTTTCGGCGACCAGTTCTAACACTGATTTCGGCAAAACGTAAACCAATATTTTAATGCAATTAATTTTAAAAATGTTTTTTGTTTGACTTAAAAATATTAATTTTTTTTTTTAATTTAATTTGAATGACTGTAGCACGCGAAATTTTGTTCCACAATATATTTATGTTGTTTTTGTCTCTATTTTTTTAATTATATATCGAAATAAGTCGAAAAAACTTGTTTTAAATTAAACTTTTAATATATGTATTTCTATGTATTACTACCTTACTTAGTGGAATCTATAGAATAAAAAAGGAAAATTTTCGAAATAAATTTTTAAGAAAATGGGCGAAAATACGAAAAAAGTGAATTTATTCCAATGTAGAATCTATATGTTCATTCTATTGAGTTTCTTCTAGCGTATATTGCTTAAATAAATAACTTGATTACATTTTTGGAAGAAAATTTCACAAGATATGAGTTTTTGATCTATTTAACGTTTTTGGCCTTGGTTGACATTTCTGTGAAATTGCCCATATGTTTTTTGGAACTTGACCAAAATATTTAACAATATGAGGATAAAAACCATAAAACGGAATCAAAACTATTTTATTAGAAATCGTCAGGTTTTTGGTGACTTTTTTTTGATATTTTTTTATTTAGT
>JAWNPO010000429.1:0-13999 GCA_035047525.1 Drosophila quinaria
ATATATAATTTTCGTTGTTATTCAATTTGACTTTGTCTTCATCCCTCCTTCCTCCCCGACAAAGCAAATAAGTAAAAAAAAAAAATTAAGCTTAAATATAAAACAATTTATTTTAAACTTTGCATGGTTGGTAATTAGACTAAAGTAGAATTTATAATTTAGTTTGTTTTTTAATTTGACCCATTTTTTATCTCGATCCTCATCTGAATCTGAGAAAAATCCGATTTTCAGCCAAAATTCACACCTACAACATGTCATTTTTCACGAAAAGGAACAAAATCGAACAAACGGGATTATTAACATCTGATTCTGGATGGTTTAGTTAATAACCTTTACTCAAAACTCTCGTACTAATTTGTGACGTTCTAATGTAAAGCTTAACGGAACAGGAACACATTTGTTAGTTTTTAGCTAAAAATACACATAAACAACACATTGGACAGTTGCACAATAAAACACAATTACTAAAAATCACTACTACTATCGTTTTTTAAATACCTTCACCAACTTTATCCATATTTAGCAATTTGTAATATGCTTCCGAAAAAAACACAATTGGCTCTCAAAGTTGCAATTATTTTTCCCGCGCTTTTTCAGTTCATGTGGCAACGCTCAATCAGCTGACTTTGAGCACGCATAAAACACTAAGGGTAGTCCCGAAAAATCTTTAAAAATCGTTTTTGGTTGCTTTGGACTTTTTAGATTTGGAAAATAAAAAAATTTTTAAGATACTGAACAAAATACAATTTGAGTTTATGCCAAAATATCGGACTTATTTACCATAGTGCAATGCTGAAACTGACATTGGACTCGAAATCATATGTAGCGGGTATTGGCATAATCCAATTAGAATTTTAGCTAGAATAATGTTTTATATCTGTATTATTTCTTTATGATTTAAAGCTTGTAAGCCGCTAACTTGTATTTGCCATGTTGGATTGTGCCAGATTGTTGACATTCATTGCATATACTATATGCTATATAAGTTATATGCCATAACTTGAAGAGACAATTGCCTATATTTTGAAGGAACTTTTCAAGTTTTCTGCAATAAATGTGGGTATTAAATTCATAACCATTCAAACGTGCATCTTGTGTTGAAAGCTTTTACCCTCTTTTACACGCCTCTAGGCGGGTTATTTCGCCCCCAGCTAAAATGCTAACAAGCACAGATTTTTACCTACATACGCTAATGACTAATATTTTTTATTTCTCGTCCTCTGAGCTAAATATTTATTTTTTGAGTAATTCACAAACTTCTGCATTCAAATGACTTTGACATCGGCTTTTCTTGGTAGCGCGCCAATATGAAAACCAATATGAAAATAGTTAAAACGAATCAAAAAAGCAAACGTAATGTAATGAAAAACACAATTGAGCGTGTACTTAACTTAGCATGACAAAAAATAAAGTAAAAAACTTGGTCTGCTCCAACAGTCATATGTAGAAGCCTGTTTGCCAAATTTGGTACCTCTATCTCTTACAGAGATGCTTCCTTCTCCCTGTTACATACAATTCAGCAACTACAATGTACCCTTTTTAATATTACCGCGTATAAAAATAACACCTTCAGACACAGATATTTGTGAGTTAGTAAAGCTATGTAAAATTTGTGAACGATTTATAAAATGAATCTATAAATTGTATTCTTTTAGTTAGTAAAATAAGATGATATTAAAATTTATTTAATTACTTATGAAATATTTGTATCTTCGACTATTTCTCTCATAACTCAGTTCTGTTTTCTATATGTAAACCAATACATCATTGCAAAATTCAGAATCATTATTTGTGAATATTTATTATTATTGCTGAAAATAATCTATATGTGGCATTTTTCAATATTCGTATTCGATTTTTAAAATTCCATTCTGAATACAAAGCATGGATGAATAAAAATTAGTAGAGCTGAATGACTAAAATTAGCATTTGTTGCGAATTTGAAAACTGCATGTGTAAATCAAAAATTTCCAAATAAAGCATGTAACAGGCCGCTTGTAGCTCTTAATGGAGCCGCCGGAAAGTATGCACCACCATTTTGTAAATCAACTGACCCCTAGAGTATGCAACAAAAAAAAAAAAAAAGAAAAACGCGCAACTCAGCCGAATTAGGTTATTTCTATAATTGTAATTGTAATTTTCTCGCTAGTAGAATTAGCCAATATCCCTTGACATTAGAAAGTATTACTAAGAACAGAACTGTATAAGTTGTCAAAATGGTCCCGGTTGCTGTATCTTGTTTGTCAGAATTTAGCTAAACTCCTAAAATACGCCACCTATTGGTGAGAATTCCTTAACTAAATTGGCAACAAAGGCGAGGGTGCAGTCAGCTGCTTAGACTCAAAGCGGACATTCGTTGAAAGTGGGCGAATATGAGGAAAGGAATTTCCGCAAAATTAGGTCCTAACCCAAAAACTATGGTAGACAGTCTTTCTTTCTCCTCTTGAATCTCAAGGCAACAAGTAGTGTGCGCGCTCTAATCGCTGAAAAATTTTTATATATAAAAATATTGCAAGTTGGCAATCCATAAAGTCAGTGCAGTGAAAATTATAATAAAGTTAATTTTTGTTTGACAACCAAAATTAAGGATAAACCCGTTTCAAGTCGGAGAAAGAAAATAATCGTCCTATGGTGCCGTTTCTACAATAAAGGTACTTACATATACTAGTGTTTTTTTTTCTCTTTAATTTTTTTTTGCAACGATCTGATGAAAATTTAAAATTTAATTTCTTTCGTTTTTTTTCTTCTTCTTTCATCAGAATCGGCACTTAGTGTTAAATTAAGTTAATTTTCCTTAATTAAATAAGAGCCGGAAAATATGCTTGGTTAAAATTAAATTTACATTTAATTTACTCAAAAATTCACATATAAAACGGCCAACAACAAAAAGCTCTATAAAGCTACCAAGCACACACACACACACACTCATGCAGCGAAGGCCTCTGCATGCCAGTCTAAGTCGAGCTTAGAATACGGACGGGCGGAAGAAAATCGAATCGGCGAGTCGGAAGTGAAATTGTCGATTTTTCTTTCCCATTGCGGAACGGAAAACTAATTCGAAGCCGAAAACGAAAAAAACTGGACCGTTTTCCCATCAGTTTGTGCGGTGTTCTTTTTGTGTTTTTTTTTTCCTCACATCAACGTCGTCTAGCCTTTTCTTTTGGCCCAGACAACAAAAGAGAGGAGAGAAATCTCTATTTGGCCGACTCTGTCAAAAACATTCGTCATATGCTGTTTAGTTATTAATATTGTTAGTTTAAGTGAATCTTTGTTTCTCTCGTTGGTTAATTAATATTAATGTTAAGTGTTTCAAGTAATTATTGAAGTCGCGAGAGGTTGTGGCAACATTCAAAGAGAATTTCAAATTACATAGCCCAACTGCGATATGAGAAATTATTAGTGCGAAAATTAATTCCCCTTTTTGCTAAAAGAAAAGAAAATTCTATCAAGACCTGTGAAAGAATCAAATAATTTCATATTTATTTATTGTGCATTTGATTGTTTTTGTTTTTGCTTTTTCTGCTTTTTCTTTTGTATTTTGTTTTTGCGTGCCATAGCTATGAGCTTTTGACCATCAGCCCATAGAGCTTTTGCACGTGGGTTGTGTATCTCTTTTTTTTTCTTTCCCCAGCCACAGCAACCAACACAACGAAAGATCTTTCTGCGTGGGCGTATAACGCAAGCTGTCTCTGTCACTCATGTAAGTCAAAGCCTACGCAGAGTAAAAGCTTCTCTTTTGCCTGCGATAATGTAAGTTGAGCATCGGCCGCTCTTGATATCGCGCGTAAGAAGCAAAGAGAGAGACGAGTAAAAGCTTCACTTTTACTCTCTTAAGTCAAGTGCCTTGACCTATATTTCGGCAAGCACAAGCAATGCAAACGATCAGCTGTTTGCACAATTAAAAGCAAATACATTAAAGCACAAAGTAAATACTATCTTGCTGCCTGAAAAGGCCTAATTTTATTTAAATCATTTTCTCGCGGGATTCAAAATTAATTTTCGTATTTAGCTCTATCGTATCTTATTCATAATATTATAAATAATTATTATTATAAAATATTTATATGCATGCCCATATTTATTAATTTTTATATGATAATTGTATCTTAATTTATAATAGCCCTCACTTCAGCAGCTCATAGATACTTGCAAATGTTTTGTTATTAAGTCTGTCTGTCGCAATGTTCTTTTCTTTTGTTAAGATTATAAATATAACTATGTTCGCCTAAATTCTGAATTATTTTTCTGGAGCCATGCATCTCCGAGAGGAGAAGAGGTAGCCAATCCAAGGCTATTATTGGGATCCTGCCTTACATTATTTATTGGCTAAATACAGGATCATGGCAGGGAGGGCAGGTGCTTCAAACACCAATGCACCGATAAGAAGTAGCCCAATTTTCTTTTGTCCTTAATCTTCACTTCCTTCACTATCTTATTGTCTCCTGTTTTACTCCTAATTTCCCTCCTATTTCCCCAGTTTTGTAAAAATAGTATGCGATCATTTAATGAAATATAATATGATGAAATGGAGCAACGTATCCGACGGTTAAAACATTAACCCACTCTCATGTCGTTGAGCAATAGCTGTGGAGGCAAGCGCATACTCCGTTCCTGGATTACACCCCCCATCCGCTCTCAACAAAAAGCGATCGTTATTCGTTACAGTAATTATATTATTATTATATTTTATTTGGCCCGAACGTGAGGCCGAATCGAGATTTAGATTTGGATATGTTAGTTATTTGAACTAAGCTCGTTTTGCGCTGAGGTATTAATTTATTCTCATCGAGTCAATATCATCCAGTGACTTACATCCTAACCCAATTCCTACTCCCAAGCCCACTTGTCCTTAGCTAAAAACTAGTAGTTTGTTGAGAACTCACAGATTCAAAATATCTGTGAGAACCAAGCTAGAAAAGGTTTTAGTTAACACGCTACTGTGAGATTTCCAGAAATTATACTAGCTTCTACATAGCTGTATAACCGGAATCTACGTACACATAGGCGTTAATTTTGTGCAGGAAATAATGTCCGTCAAAAGGCTAGATTGCTTTTTTGTTGGCGCTGCAAAAAGCATAATGCGCAGGTCAACATTGGCAGATTTGGTTATTTTGATATTTGTAATAGGTTTGATTGTACTATCTCTGATATTGTGGACTATTACCAACTAAGTCAGGCGCTAAGCTGCCAAGTCTTGGTCAGGAATAATGGCTACAGCCAAATATTAGTAAAGACAATTAAATGTTAACTATTTCAATTTTTTCTCGTTTCTTCTCTTCATTACTTCATTAATTAATTTTTTTTCTTCTCGAATCAGGCAACTTCAGGTCGTCCCTGGAACATTGTTTGTGGCCCAGAGCTACTTTCATGCCGTTCAATCGGAAGCTGACGCATTCCCTACAGTTTTTTTTTGTTACCCTTTATTTCTTTTGAGGTCGAAAGAAATAGATTATTGGCTATTTTATTATCCTTAAGGTTTTGCATGGTTTCCAATATTTCTGAAATTTTGTTTATTATCGTTTGTTTTTGCTGTTTATGAATATTGTGTTTTTTGATATATTTTTTTGGTATTTATATTTTTTTTGTGTAATAGAGAAATAGCATATGATTATTTTCACTCATTAAGCTTTGTTGCTTTATTACATATATTTATTTATTTATTTGGTTTGCTTTATTAGATATATTTATTTATTTATTTATTTGGGTCGCTATATTGCATATATTTATTTATTCATTTAGTTTAACATATTATACATATCTATTTATTTATATATATTTGTTCTTGCTAGACTTAGAAAGGATTTATAATGGGTCTTGATAGAAGTGGAGATAGTGCTTATCATAGACAGTTTTCTGAAACTATTTGCTGCGTCTGTACCCAAGAAGTGGAATATCCAGCTCAGTTGCTTACCACTAGCTGCAACCACTTCTTTCACCACTCCACTATGGTAAATAAGTCCGATATTTTGGCATAAACTCAAATTGTATTTTGTTCAGTATCTTAAAAATTTTTTTATTTTCCAAATCTAAAAAGTCCAAAGCAACCAAAAACGATTTTTAAAGATTTTTCGGGACTGCCCTTAGTGTTTTATGCGCGCTCAAAGTCAGCTGATTGAGCGTTGCCACATGAACTGAAAAAGCGCGGGAAAAATAATTGCAACTTTGAGAGCCAATTGTGTTTGTTTCGGAAGCATATTACAAATTGCTAAATATGGATAAAATTGATAAAGGTATTTAAAAAACGATAGTAGTAGTGATTTTTAGTAATTGTGTTTTATTGTGCAACTGTCCAATGTGTTGTTTATGTGTATTTTTAGCTAAAAACTAACAAATGTGTTCCTGTTCCGTTAAGCTTTACATTAGAACGTCACAAATTAGTACGAGAGTTTTGAGTAAAGGTTATTAACTAAACCATCCAGAATCAGATGTTAATAATCCCGTTTGTTCGATTTTGTTCCTTTTCGTGAAAAATGACATGTTGTAGGTGTGAATTTTGGCTGAAAATTCGTATTTTTCTTAGATTCATATGGGGAGCGAGGTAAAAACGTTGTCAAATTAAAAAACAAACAAAATTGTAAATTCTACTTTAGTCTTATTAGCAACCATGCAAAGTTTAAAATAAATTGCTTTATATTTAAGCTTAAAAATTTTTTTTTTACTTTTTTGCTTTGTCGGAGAGGAAGGGGGGACGAAGAGAAGGTCCAATTGAATAACAACGAAAATTATATATTTTGGAATATTATAACTAAGCTTCGTGTCAAATTTCAAGCCTCTAGCTATATATTTAGATTTTTTATAAATTTTTTTTAGCTTTTTCGCATAGTCGTATGGGGAGGGGGAGGTGAAGGCGTGGTCCAAATTAAAAATAAAAAAATCCAAAATTCTAAATTAGTTTAACTAAAGTACATGCAAAATTTCAAGTGTCTATCTTTATATTTAGAGTTTATGCCAAAATATCGAGTTTTTTTACCATTGTGCACTCTTGCTTTAATACTAGACCAGGAAACAGGAAAGTTTGTCCGGTCTGTAAAACGGCGTTGAGTAAATCTACCCTCAATTTGGCCGAAGAAATAGCAGCAGCTCAAGCTTCCGGATCGCTGTCAGGATCCTCTACTATGACTAGATCAAAGTCAAAAGCTGCAAGTGCAGGACCTAGTCAGAGAGCAGAGACCGAAGTAGAACGGCAAGCACCGCAGCTGCCGGCTCGTCAGGAAGTGTCGACCCCACAAAATTCCTTGCAGCAATCAATCGCGGAGGCAGTAGCAGCCGCCGTTGCACAGCATACCCAAATGTTGTCAAAAGCGATCGAAGAAGGCTTTAGAAAATTGTCTGAACAAAATAATCCTCCAGTGCCACCCAGCGCTCAGGTACATTTGCAATCTTTTGAGCAATTTATTGGGAGACCAAATAGGGAAGAACAGGAGGCAATTTTAAATGCAGGAGCAAGCCCACCTAGCTTAAACAATAGTAATGTCGTAACTGATATTGGCAACATTCGACCCGACCGATTAAGTCAAATTATTTCAAATTGGAAAATAAGATTTGCAGGGAACTCGTCCATGGCAATAGATGACTTTATATATAGAATCGAAGCCCTTACTTTCCAAACATTGAATGGCAATTTTGAGTTGTTGTCTCGTCATGCGAGCAACTTATTCGAAGGCAGTGCGAGTGAATGGTATTGGAGATACCACAAAAGTGTAACTCACATCCGATGGCCAGATCTGTGTTTGGCATTAAGAGCGCGCTTCAAGGACGGGCGAACAGATCTTGAAATCAGGACAGCCATGTCGCAAAGGAAGCAGAAACAAAATGAATCTTTTGACAGCTTTTATGAGGCTATTGCTGCCTTAGCAGACAGATTAGTTCAGCCAATGTCCGAGCAAGGGATTTTAGAAGTCGTTAGGGCAAATTTGCTGACTGAAATTCAGCACGAAATCCTACACGTGCCCATAAATAGTTTGGAGCAATTGCGTCTCATTGTGCGCACTCGTGAAAGATTTATACAAGGCATAGCAAAACCAGCTCCATCAGTGCAACGTCCTGTATTTCGTCGACAAGTGAACGAAGTGGCAATGCAATGCGAGCCTGTTGAAGAAGTAGAAGATGAGTTCGAGGTAGATGCAATGACCCTGTCTTGTTGGAATTGCGGCAGTCAAGGTCACAGATACCAGGATTGTGTATCTGAACGGAAAGTCTTTTGCTATGGATGTGGCAAGAAAGATACTTATAAACCATCGTGCCGAAAGTGTAGCGGTTCAAAAAACGAGTTGACTCGAGCACCAGCCAACAGTGCACGAAAGCTAGTTTCGCGAGCCACCAACACAGAGTAGCGACTTTAGTATCTACTGCACAGCAGACTCAAGATGACCTACCCGACTTAACCCAAATTCCCCCTGATCTTTCGAATAAACTTGAGCCCCAACATCTTAGTTCCCCATTGATGCAATCTAGAAGCAGTAAGCGTAGAGTGGAATTTAGGCAGAAGTGTCAAGAGATACGACGGGCAATATTGTCATCAGTTGTCGATAAAGTCAATGATCTTCGACCTTATGCTAATATAACACTACTTGGCAGAGAAATCAGCGGACTTATGGACACTGGTGCGTCTATAAGTTGCATTGGTGGAAAATTCGCCCAAGAACTAATAGACAACAACGTAGATTATAAGCCATTAAAAGCTTACGTACGCACAGCAGATGGCAAAGGCCAGAATATATTAGGAGTAATTAAAACTACTGTTAAGTTTAGAGGCATGTCCAAAAATATTTCATTTTATTTAGTACCTAGTTTAGCACAATCTTTATATTTAGGAATAGATTTCTGGAGAAGCTTTGAGTTACTACCCTTATTTCTACTGAATAAAGAACACTCGTCTTCGGTATCAAGCATAGAATTTAACGATCCACTACAAATTCTTTTAACCGAACGGCAGAAGCAGGAACTAAATGAAGCAGTGAAAATGTTTCCTTCATTTGCTGAAAAGGGATTGGGCAAAACGGGTTGGATATCCCATGATATTGAGGTTACACAGACTAATCCGATAAAACAACGCCATTATGCAGTGTCGCCTGCAGTGGAAAAATTAATGTACCAAGAATTGGACCGTATGTTAGCTCTCGGCGTTATCGAAGAATCAAATAGTCCATGGAGTTCCCCTGTAGTGTTAGTTCAGAAACCTGGAAAAGTCCGTTTATGTATCGATTGTAGAAAAGTCAATAACGTAACGATAAAGAATGCATATCCAATGCCGCTGATAGATGGGATTTTGAGTAGACTGCCAAAAGCAAAATTCATTACGAGCATTGATTTAAAAGATGCGTATTGGCAAATCCCTCTCACAGAAAGAGCTAGAGAAAAGACTGCTTTTACGGTGCCGGGAAGGCCTCTATATCAGTTCACGGTGATGCCCTTTGGTCTGTCAAACGCACCACAGACAATGTCCAAGCTTATGGACAAGGTGATACCTCCAACTCTCCGAAATGAGATATTTATTTATTTGGATGATTTGTTGGTTATCTCAGAGTCGTTTGAAAAGCACACTATCGTTCTAAAAGCTTTAGCAGAACGATTGTCACAAGCTGGACTCACGATCAATGTCGAAAAAAGCAAGTTCTGCCTAAAAGAGGTTAAATATCTAGGACATGTCATAGGATATGGGACGATACAAACAGATCCTGATAAGGTAGCAGCTATCCGCGAATTCCCAGTACCACAATCTGTTAAGCAAGTTCGCAGATTTTTGGGGACTACAGGCTGGTACCACAAATTCATTAAAAACTATGCTGGCATTGCTGCAGCTATATCTGACACGCTGAAGAATCGGAAAAAATTTGTGTGGACAGAAGAAGCGCAAAAGTCCTTTGAAAATCTAAAGGATCAGTTATGCAATGCGCCTGTGCTACACAGCCCTAACTTTTCAATTCCATTCGCCATTCATTGCGATGCAAGCCATACCGGTGTAGGAGGCGTGCTTATGCAAACGGACAGCGAAGGTAATGATGTGCCCATAGCATTTATGTCTCGCAAGCTCAATAGTTGCCAAAGGAACTATTCAGTTACAGAGAAAGAATGCTTGGCGGCCATAATGTGCGTTAAAAAGTTCAGAGCGTATGTAGAGGGTCATGAGTTTTCTATTCATACAGACCATGCCTCTCTAAAATGGCTAATGTCACAAACGGACTTGAGTTCCAGATTGGCCAGATGGGCCCTAAAACTGCAGGGATATTCTTTTAAAATATTCCACCACAAAGGGAGTCAAAATGTCGTTCCCGATGCTTTGTCTCGTGTGCATGCTGAAGATTTGTCAGAACTCAGCAAGAATATGTTAATAGACCTGAATTCTGAGCATTTTAAGTCCAGTGAGTATGAGAAGCTTAAAGACTCGATTATGGCCAATCAAACTCAGACCCCTGACTTGAAAGTAATCGACAATTACATTTATCGTCGCGCTGAGCATGCTGCAGGAGAACAATTTGCATATGACGTATGCTGGAAGCTATGGGTACCAAAAGATCTCGTCCCAGAAATTTTAAAACTGTCCCACGAAGATCCTTTGGCCTCGCATAGTGGTATTAACAAAACATTAGAAAAGATCCGCAGATATTATTACTGGCCAAATTTGGCTAGCGACGTCAAAGCCTTTATAAATAGTTGCGCCATTTGTAAATGTAGCAAACACCCAAATCGCGTCCTTCGACCACCGTTGAGTGTATCCACAGAAACCAACCGAGTCTTTCAGAAATTGTATATTGATTTCTTCGGCCCTTATCCGCGAAGTAAATCAGGGAACATAGGTATTTTCATCGTTTTAGACCACCTTTCGAAATATCCTTTCTTAAAGCCAGTAAAGAAATTCACAGCTGACGCTATCATCAGTTTCTTAGAACAGGATATTTTTCATAGTTTCGGTGTGCCTGAAGTGGTCCTATCAGACAATGGTGTGCAGTTCAAATCGCATCAGTTTAATGCTTTGTTGCAAAAGTATCATGTGCAACACGCATATACTGCAGTATATGCACCACAAGCGAATGCTTCTGAACGCGTCAACCGATCTGTGATCTCAGCAATTAAGGCCTATATACAACCGGATCAGTCCAACTGGGATGCGCATCTCAGTCATATTAGTTGTGCTTTGAGATCATGCATGCATTCGGCCATAAATGACAGCCCGTATCGCGTCGCTTTTGGTCAACATATGATCACAGACGGAAACACATATACGTTGTTGAGGAAATTACAGCAGTTGGAAGACCGAACTGTGAATTTTAACAGAGAAGATTCTTTCGACCTTATTAGAAAAACGGCCCAGAAGACGATACAGCATCAACGCAACGAAAAGATTTATAACCTGCGTAGTCGTGATGTTGACTATAAGCCTGGTCAAGAAGTATATCGGCGAAACTTTCAGCAAAGTAATTTTGTTAAAGGGTTTAGCGCAAAGTTAGCTCCAGCATTTGTGAAAGCAAGAATAAGACGCAAGCTTGGAAATAGTTACTATGAACTTGAAGATTCGCAGGGAAAATTCGTTGGCAAATTCCATGCGAAGGACATAAAACAATAATTAAATTTAATACTGTTTGTAGATCGAAGCACCTCCAAGCGGGGATCACCCTTTGTGTTCTAAAATACCCAAAGTGTGATTTTGGCAGGGGGGTGTGTAACAGGCCGCTTGTAGCTCTTAATGGAGCCGCCGGAAAGTATGCACCACCATTTTGTAAATCAACTGACCCCTAGAGTATGCAACAAAAAAAAAAAAAAAAAGAAAAACGCGCAACTCAGCCGAATTAGGTTATTTCTATAATTGTAATTGTAATTTTCTCGCTAGTAGAATTAGCCAATATCCCTTGACATTAGAAAGTATTACTAAGAACAGAACTGTATAAGTTGTCAAAATGGTCCCGGTTGCTGTATCTTGTTTGTCAGAATTTAGCTAAACTCCTAAAATACGCCACCTATTGGTGAGAATTCCTTAACTAAATTGGCAACAAAGGCGAGGGTGCAGTCAGCTGCTTAGACTCAAAGCGGACATTCGTTGAAAGTGGGCGAATATGAGGAAAGGAATTTCCGCAAAATTAGGTCCTAACCCAAAAACTATGGTAGACAGTCTTTCTTTCTCCTCTTGAATCTCAAGGCAACAAGTAGTGTGCGCGCTCTAATCGCTGAAAAATTTTTATATATAAAAATATTGCAAGTTGGCAATCCATAAAGTCAGTGCAGTGAAAATTATAATAAAGTTAATTTTTGTTTGACAACCAAAATTAAGGATAAACCCGTTTCAAGTCGGAGAAAGAAAATAATCGTCCTATGGTGCCGTTTCTACAATAAAGGTACTTACATATACTAGTGTTTTTTTTTCTCTTTAATTTTTTTTTGCAACGATCTGATGAAAATTTAAAATTTAATTTCTTTCGTTTTTTTTCTTCTTCTTTCATCAGAATCGGCACTTAGTGTTAAATTAAGTTAATTTTCCTTAATTAAATAAGAGCCGGAAAATATGCTTGGTTAAAATTAAATTTACATTTAATTTACTCAAAAATTCACATATAAAACGGCCAACAACAAAAAGCTCTATAAAGCTACCAAGCACACACACACACACACTCATGCAGCGAAGGCCTCTGCATGCCAGTCTAAGTCGAGCTTAGAATACGGACGGGCGGAAGAAAATCGAATCGGCGAGTCGGAAGTGAAATTGTCGATTTTTCTTTCCCATTGCGGAACGGAAAACTAATTCGAAGCCGAAAACGAAAAAAACTGGACCGTTTTCCCATCAGTTTGTGCGGTGTTCTTTGTGTGTTTTTTTTTTCCTCACATCAACGTCGTCTAGCCTTTTCTTTTGGCCCAGACAACAAAAGAGAGGAGAGAAATCTCTATTTAGCCGACTCTGTCAAAAACATTCGTCATATGCTGTTTAGTTATTAATATTGTTAGTTTAAGTGAATCTTTGTTTCTCTCGTTGGTTAATTAATATTAATGTTAAGTGTTTCAAGTAATTATTGAAGTCGCGAGAGGTTGTGGCAACATTCAAAGAGAATTTCAAATTACATAGCCCAACTGCGATATGAGAAATTATTAGTGCCTGCGATAATGTAAGTTGAGCATCGGCCGCTCTTGATATCGCGCGTAAGAAGCAAAGAGAGAGACGAGTAAAAGCTTCACTTTTACTCTCTTAAGTCAAGTGCCTTGACCTATATTTCGGCAAGCACAAGCAATGCAAACGATCAGCTGTTTGCACAATTAAAAGCAAATACATTAAAGCACAAAGTAAATACTATCTTGCTGCCTGAAAAGGCCTAATTTTATTTAAATCATTTTCTCGCGGGATTCAAAATTAATTTTCGTATTTAGCTCTATCGTATCTTATTCATAATATTATAAATAATTATTATTATAAAATATTTATATGCATGCCCATATTTATTAATTTTTATATGATAATTGTATCTTAATTTATAATAGCCCTCACTTACAGCAGCTCATAGATACTTGCAAATGTTTTGTTATTAAGTCTGTCTGTCGCAATGTTCTTTTCTTTTGTTAAGATTATAAATATAACTATGTTCGCCTAAATTCTGAATTATTATTGGAGCCATGCATCTCCGAGAGGAGAGGAGGTAGCCAATCCAAGGCTATTATTGGGATCCTGCCTTACATTATTTATTGGCTAAATACAGGATCATGGCAGGGAGGGCAGGTGCTTCAAACACCAATGCACCGATAAGAAGTAGCCCAATTTTCTTTTGTCCTTAATCTTCACTTCCTTCACTATCTTATTGTCTCCTGTACTACTCCTAATTTCCCTCCTATTTCCCCAGTTTTGTAAAAATAGTATGCGATCATTTAATGAAATATAATATGATGAAATGGAGCAACGTATCCGACGGTTAAAACATTAACCCACTCTCATGTCGTTGAGCAATAGCTGTGGAGGCAAGCGCATACTCCGTTCCTGGATTACACCCCCCATCCGCTCTCAAAAGCGATCGTTATTCGTTAC
>JAWNPO010000430.1:0-19491 GCA_035047525.1 Drosophila quinaria
TTAACCCACTTAGAGGTCGAATTTTGCAAAACGCCGTCTTATTGCACGATGAAATTATCTCATCTATGTTGTGTGCAAATTTCAGCTTTCTATCTTTTACCGTTTGGGCTACACGTTGATTCTCAGTCAGTCAGTCAGTGAGTCAGGACAAAGAATTTTATATATATAGATAGATAGATAGCATTTTTTGACGAAAAACGCAAATATTTAACTTTAGTCTTTTAATGTTTTTCCCCTGTAATTGGACTTAGGTTAAAGACACATTTATCGATTCAGCTGGAAAAATCCAGATTTAGCGGGAAAATGCTAAATTTGGCGGGAAAAAGCTAAATTTGGCGGGAAAAAGCTAAGTTTGAGGAAAATTCAAAATTTAGCAAGAAGAGTAAATGTGTGAGCTTTCTAAGAATATCTCATACAACAACAGAGTTTTTGATTCTAAAGGCTAATTTGCATCCGATTGTTCCTATGGCAGCTATATGATATAGTCATCCGACTTTGACCAAATTTGGTCAGAATGTAAGAGACAGTTCCAAACATATAATCTGTGAGTTTGGTTCAGATATCTTAAGAAACAAAAAAGTTTTTCATACTAAGCAATTCCGCGACCTAAGCTGTGTGATTCACCTGCTTGATTGTTGTGTTCAAGTAGCGCAATCAAAATTTAACAATCACTTGGTATTAGTTCTTAAGTGTGAACAATTCGTTAGGAGCCTGAAAGTTAAACATTAAAATAAATTTTGGACTTTGATGTACTAAACGAACATTACATTCAAGTGGCCCAAACGACAGAATCTATATATATAAAACTCTTTGTCCTGATTCACTGACTCACTGACTGAGAATCAACGTGCAGCCCAAACGGTAAAAGATAGAAATCTGAAATTTTCACACAACATAGGTGAGATAATTTTATCGTGCAATAAGACGGCGTTTTGCGAAATTCGACCTGTAAGTTGGCCAAAAACAAGGTCAAAGGTCACAGATTTGCTTAGTATGAAAAACTTTTTTGTTTCTTAAGATATCTCAACCAAACTCACAGATTCTATGTTTGGGGCTGTCTCTAACATTCTGGCCAAATTTGGTCAAAGTCGGGTAACTATATCACTTGAATGTAATGTTCGTTTAGTACACCAACGTCCAAAATTTAATTTAATATTTAACTCTCAGGTTCTTAACTAATTTGTTCATTTAAGTTGAATAGATTTATAACTAACTCTACTATCTAATCTGGTAACTGATGAAATAATCGAAAGCTTGTTTTGAAGTTTGTACATGGTATTTGTGATTCATTGCAATGACGGATTGTTCACACTTATGAACTAATACCAAGTGATTGTTAATTTTTGATTGCGCTACTTGAACACAACAATCAAGCAGGTAAATCACATAGCTTTTACTCGTTTTTGTTTTATTTTATTATTATAGATTATTTTAATCAATAAACATTGAAAGAGGACTGCATAGGTGGGCGACCACATGTCTCTTATTTCCTAGTCATGTTCGATATTCTGAGACCTATATTAACTGTAGTGATCGCGACTATGGTTCATTCAGGCACTTCACTATACTTTTCTCTAATTTCTATGGATAGATTATAACTTTTAAAGAACGTTATAATATATTATCCGATGTTAAAAAATTGCAATATTTATTTAAACATTTTTTTCTCATTGCAATTAATACAATAATAAGCATTGACATTTTTATTCATAATAGACGTGTTTTTAAAAGAACTTTATTGGAACGAACTTGTGGCATTAAATACTGGTGTGGGTCTAGATATGTAGACAACAGTATTCCAATTCGTCAATGCCAGGGTATTTGTTGGTCCGCACATCCTGGTGTTGTACAACACACTGTGACTATAGTTGACCTTTTGTCTCTTCGCAATGTTATACACTTCTGGGATATAGTTGAAAGTCGTAATTTCGCTCGTCAAGTCGCATGATTCATGAGAATTGGCGATAAAGTTGTTGTCAAGCCTCAAATTTGATAGCTGGCTGAACCAGTTTATTTTTCCAAGTTGGTGACGCGTCAATGTCGTATTATTTATATGAGTGAGATCCGCTTGAGGTCCTGAGATGTATCCGATTACTGTACTACCACTGATTTCGACATCCAGGAAGTAGATCGCATTCGAAAGCACAGTTTGATTGGAATGGATTGAGAAACCTACCCAAGCTGTACCCAATGACAGCTGAACTTGAATTCGTGAACCGTTACTATAAAGTCCAATTTGTCCGGATACTTGCGAGCTTCCATTCAACGAATCATCGATTACGAATTCCATGGCGTTGTGAATTCCATACTTGTTTAATGTTTTTCCGATTGTCCATTGAAAGACGCTTCGAAATCCAGTGAAGTTTTTGTCGATCGTTGGTTCTAAGTAAACTTGGTAATTTATGGGGTATTTTAAGTTACTGATTGTTCGATCCTGCACCAAGTCCTTGGATTGGATTAAATTCGGCTTCGCAACGACGACACCAGGAGCTTCATCCTGTTCCACGTCCTTGGTGTGGATGAAATTGGGCATCGTAAGGACGCCATTGAAGAGCAGAAAGAAGCCAAAAAGGCAGAGAATGTATGACTTTTGTGAGACACCCATCGTTGTAGACTGAATTCAATTCGAAGAGTCTGTCCGTTTTTATAGCAAATTTATCAATATTTTATGATTGATAACGTAAATTCATGAAATAAGATTGCAACTATATAATCGGTGACTTTTCAACGATAATGTCTTTAGTTATGTTCCAATTTGTTAGTAATGTGTTTAATAAATCTGATCAAACGACCCATTATCTTGCCGCGCGTGGAACAGGATTTTTTGTAATTCTCTTCCAGGAAGAACGCTAATCAGCGTTCACACCTGAATGTTTCTTGAGTAGCGACAATCTTAAGTGCTGTACCTAAGCACAATAATAAATGAATTCTAAGTAGAGATGGGCACGGGCCGGGCCGGGCTTTGTGTCCCGCGGGCCTCTTCAAAAAATCACCGGGCTTCGTGCATGAAAATCGAAAACGGGCTTTTTTCGTGCGGGCCCGGGCCTAAGCAAAAAGCCCGAAGCCCGGTAGGCCCGAAAAGTAAATTTTTCATATCCATTAATAAAAATATTTATTTATTTTTAAAATATTTATTTATTTTTTAAAATAAGTAATTGCTAACATCATTTACGCATCTCTATTATCGATATGATTCTTATCGACATTAAAAAATTATGAATAAAAAAAATTAATTTAAAAAAAAATTTTATATAGTTGTTTCGGGCCGGGCTCGGGCCGGGCCGGGCCTCTTGAAATTTGACCGGGCTCGGGTCGGGCCGGGCCTCTTGAAAATTTGACCGGGCCGGGCCTGGACCGAGCCAGAAAGATTTATTTCGGGCCCGGGCCGGGCCGGGCCTTAAGAAGGAGGCCCGTGCCCATCTCTAATTCTAAGTATTTTTTGATCATAATTAATAATTGGCCTTGTTCCCCAGAACAAATCGACAACAGAATATGGTGATAGTACACCAGCTGTTTCGCTTCTGCACTATAGATCAAATGGACCCTTTTTGTGATATAAATTAATAACTCGAAGGTTTTTCAAGTTTTCCGTGTAAAGTTTTTTGGATACCATTCTAGATTGCATTTGGAAATAGTTTTGGAAAAATGGGCGTGGCACCGCCCATCAACGCCCCTAAAAAAATATATATACCAAAAAATATTTTTTAATTTTTTTTTTGTTAATAAATATTAAAGTATTGTTTTTTTTTATACTTTCGAAGTATATTTCAATTTTCTTTTATTTTTTTTAATATTTTTAGGAGCAAATTGTGAACCTTATTTTTGAACAGTAGTCAGCCTGCTACAAAAAAATCTATGTTTTATTGTTGTCTGTTTGTCGTAATATTAATAACATCGATATACCATTTAAAATAAAATACAACAGCATCCACTCCATCAGTTTTTTTATTTATTTTTCAGTTAAGCTTGAAGCAGACCGTCATTGAGTACATATAGGTTATGTTCTAAAAAGTTTAAATTTAGGAGAAACCGGAAATAAACTAAGCTGATATGAGTTCACAAGGAATTACTCTATAACATGTATATAGTCGCTTGGCTGACAAGTCTAGACATTTTTTTAAAACTCTTTCCAAAGTTAAGGTTTTGCTAGAAAAAAATTATTTTTGGAGCATAACTTTATGGACCCTTACTACAGACAACACGAGCAATACCAACAGCACAGAACTACCAACATAAAGTAAAAACCACACTGATCAGTATTCGTCAAAAATTTCATTAAAAAATTGCAATTTCAAAAAATTTGAGCCACTTGAATTTCGCCAAGATTGTTGCACAATTCCTAAGCATGCGCTTTTGGATTAAAACAGCTGTTTTAACAGCTGGTAACTTAACATCAGAGCGCAATGTTAACATTTCTGGCATGCAACATTACAGTTTGATGTATTCCCAATAAGAATGTTAAAAAAGTTTGTTAATTTTAATACTTTTAAAAAATGAGTTAATATCAGAAAAAGTGTCCATTTGACCTATAGTGCTCTGGTTACTAGACCTCTGGTGGGGATTCCACCAATGAAGCAGATTTTTGTTTCCAGACTCGCCCCTGACTCTATATCTGAAGATATGATGGTCTATATTCAGTTCAAAATAAGCGATGCCACTATCAAGGTGGAGAAATTTACATAAGTTTTCTTATGATAGGCAAGTTGCATCTTTCAAGATCAACGTACCCCCAGAACGTTGTGCCACCACATGCTCTCGAAGCTTTTGGCCGGAGTTTTTGGTGGTAAAAGAGTACAAGCCCAAAATAAAAAATCGGAATCCGATTAGGCTTCTCCCCATTGACAATGTGCAAAATATTACAGTAGCTTCCTCGTCTTCTTCTTCTTCTTCTTCTTCCTCAAAAAACTTATATCTTCTCTTATGTTAACTTATCTTACAAAAAAAACCTCTTTACGAGGTAAAAGTCTAGTGACGAAAACATTTTTATGCCCCAAAATTTCTAATATCCAATTTTGTGACGAATAATATTAAGTTTTACACATAAATTATTTTAAAAAAAATTTTGGCACTCGGCACTAGAGATGAGGACGGACCTCATTTTTTAGGCCCGGCCCGACCCGAGCCCGAAATTTCTAATGGAAAAAAGGCCCAAGCCCGCCCGATATTTTTGCTGTGAGGCCCGGCCCGAAAAATTAAAAAAAAAAATAAATTGAACGAATATTAGCTCATTTGTGAACATTATTGTTCATTTTGCTCAGTTGATTAAGTGTTCATAAGCGAAATGAGCTTATGAGCTTGTTCAGAAATTTAATAAAAACAACTCACGGATATAACGGAATTTTTTGTGGTGTGACCAAGTTCAGGTAGCAAAATAATGCAATAGATTTGGCGTGTTCCGGGCTTTCGGGCCTTGAAGTTGGGCCCGAGCATGATGGAATAACATAAGGTGGTCTCGTCGGCAAAAAGCAGTCCCTTGACTATCGTGATAACAATGCGAGGGAAAGGGATGGAGAGCACCGCTTTGCACCGCACTGAAGCATTAAGGGACAAAAGCCATGTTATTCCATCATGGGCCCGAGCAAGGGCGTCGGCAGACGGTGGCAGGGGGGGGGGGGGGCCGTTGCCCCCCCTACACTCATAATTTTGCACTATTCAGCTTCTGAAATCCACCCAGAGTAGTTATTTTGTCTTGAAAAAAATATTTTGGGCCCCCCCCTCATTGAAAAGCTGCCGACGCCCTTGGGCCCGAGCCCGACCCGACCCGAAATGACATTTTTCGGCCCGAACCCGAAAATTTTGTAAAAGGCCCATGGGACCCGAGGCCCGACCCGGCCCGTGCCCATCTCTAATCACCATATTCTGTTGTCGATTTGTTCTGGGGAACAAGGCCAATTATTAATTATGATCAAAAAATACTTAGAATTCATTTATTATTGTGCTTAGGTACAGCACTTAAGATTGTCGCTACTCAAGAAACATTCAGGTGTGAACGCTGATTAGCGTTCTTCCTGGAAGAGAATTAAAAAAAATCCTGTTCCACGCGCGGCAAGATAATGGGTCGTTTGATCAGATTTATTAAACACATTACTAATAAATTGGAACATAACTAAAGACATTATCTTTGAAAAGTCACCGATTATATAGTTGCAATCTTAAACGGACGGACTCTTCGAATTGAATTCAGTCTACAACAATGGGTGTCTCAGAAAAGTCATACATTCTCTGCCTTTTTGGCTTCTTTCTGCTCTTCAATGGCGTCCTTACGATGCCCAATTTCATCCACACCAAGGACGTGGAACAGGATGAAGCTCCTGGTGTCGTCGTTGCGAAGCCGAATTTAATCCAATCCAAGGACTTGGTGCAGGATCGAACAATCAGTAACTTAAAATACCCCATAAATTACCAAGTTTACTTAGAACCAACGATCGACAAAAACTTCACTGGATTTCGAAGCGTCTTTCAATGGACAATCGGAAAGACATTAAACAAGTATGGAATTCACAACGCCATGGAATTCGTAATCGATGATTCGTTGAATGGAAGCTCGCAAGTATCCGGACAAATTGGACTTTATAGTAACGGTTCACGAATTCAAGTTCAGCTGTCATTGGGTACAGCTTGGGTAGGTTTCTCAATCCATTCCAATCAAACTGTGCTTTCGAATGCGATCTACTTCCTGGATGTCGAAATCAGTGGTAGTACAGTAATCGGATACATCTCAGGACCTCAAGCGGATCTCACTCATATAAATAATACGACATTGACGCGTCACCAACTTGGAAAAATAAACTGGTTCAGCCAGCTATCAAATTTGAGTCTTGACAGCTACTTTATCGCCAATTCTTATGAATCATGCGACTTGACGAGCGATATTACGACTTTCAACTATATCCCAGAAGTGTATAACATAGCGAAGAGACAAAAGGTCAACTATAGTATCAGTGTGTTGTACGTCTCAAGGATGTGCGGACCAACAAACAGCCTGGCAATGAAGGATGAGAACACTATTCTCTACATATCTAGACCCACACCAGTATTTAATGCCACAAGTTCTTTCCAATAAAGTAATTTTAAAAACACGTCTATTATGAATAAAAATATCAATGCTTATTATTGTATTAATTGCAATGAGAAATAAAATGTTCTTATAATCTATCCATAAAAATTAGAGAAAAGTATAGTGAAGTGACTGAATGAACCATAGTCGCGATCACTACAGTTAATATAGGTCTCCGAATATCGAACATGACTTGGAAATAAGAGACATGTGGTCGCCCACCTATGCAGTCCTCTTTCAATGTTTATTGATTAAAATAATCTATAATAATAAAATAAAACAAAAACGAGTAAAAGCTATGTGATTTACCTGCTTGATTGTTGTGTTCAAGTAGCGCAATCAAAATTTAACAATCACTTGGTATTAGTTCTTAAGTGTGAACAATTCGTTAGGAGCCTGAAAGTTAAACATTAAAATAAATTTTGGACTTTGATGTACTAAACGAACATTACATTCAAGTGGCCCAAACGACAGAATCTATATATATAAAACTCTTTGTCCTGATTCACTGACTCACTGACTGAGAATCAACGTGCAGCCCAAACGGTAAAAGATAGAAATCTGAAATTTTCACACAACATAGGTGAGATAATTTTATCGTGCAATAAGACGGCGTTTTGCGAAATTCGACCTGTAAGTTGGCCAAAAACAAGGTCAAAGGTCACATATTTGCTTAGTATGAAAAACTTTTTTGTTTCTTAAGATATCTCAACCAAACTCACAGATTCTATGTTTGGGGCTGTCTCTAACATTCTGGCCAAATTTGGTCAAAGTCGGGTAACTATATCACTTGAATGTAATGTTCGTTTAGTACACCAACGTCCAAAATTTAATTTAATATTTAACTCTCAGGTTCTTAACTAATTTGTTCATTTAAGTTGAATAGATTTATAACTAACTCTACTATCTAATCTGGTAACTGATGAAATAATCGAAAGCTTGTTTTGAAGTTTGTACATGGTATTTGTGATTCATTGCAATGACGGATTGTTCACACTTATGAACTAATACCAAGTGATTGTTAATTTTTGATTGCGCTACTTGAACACAACAATCAAGCAGGTAAATCACATAGCTTTTACTCGTTTTTGTTTTATTTTATTATTATAGATTATTTTAATCAATAAACATTGAAAGAGGACTGCATAGGTGGGCGACCACATGTCTCTTATTTCCTAGTCATGTTCGATATTCTGAGACCTATATTAACTGTAGTGATCGCGACTATGGTTCATTCAGGCACTTCACTATACTTTTCTCTAATTTCTATGGATAGATTATAACTTTTAAAGAACGTTATAATATATTATCCGATGTTAAAAAATTGCAATATTTATTTAAACATTTTTTTTCTCATTGCAATTAATACAATAATAAGCATTGACATTTTTATTCATAATAGACGTGTTTTTAAAAGAACTTTATTGGAACGAACTTGTGGCATTAAATACTGGTGTGGGTCTAGATATGTAGACAACAGTATTCCAATTCGTCAATGCCAGGGTATTTGTTGGTCCGCACATCCTGGTGTTGTACAACACACTGTGACTATAGTTGACCTTTTGTCTCTTCGCAATGTTATACACTTCTGGGATATAGTTGAAAGTCGTAATATCGCTCGTCAAGTCGCATGATTCATGAGAATTGGCGATAAAGTTGTTGTCAAGCCTCAAATTTGATAGCTGGCTGAACCAGTTTATTTTTCCAAGTTGGTGACGCGTCAATTTCGTATTATTTATATGAGTGAGATCCGCTTGAGGTCCTGAGATGTATCCGATTACTGTACTACCACTGATTTCGACATCCAGGAAGTAGATCGCATTCGAAAGCACAGTTTGATTGGAATGGATTGAGAAACCTACCCAAGCTGTACCCAATGACAGCTGAACTTGAATTCGTGAACCGTTACTATAAAGTCCAATTTGTCCGGATACTTGCGAGCTTCCATTCAACGAATCATCGATTACGAATTCCATGGCGTTGTGAATTCCATACTTGTTTAATGTTTTTCCGATTGTCCATTGAAAGACGCTTCGAAATCCAGTGAAGTTTTTGTCGATCGTTGGTTCTAAGTAAACTTGGTAATTTATGGGGTATTTTAAGTTACTGATTGTTCGATCCTGCACCAAGTCCTTGGATTGGATTAAATTCGGCTTCGCAACGACGACACCAGGAGCTTCATCCTGTTCCACGTCCTTGGAGTGGATTAAATTGGGCATCGTAAGGACGCCATTGAAGAGCAGAAAGAAGCCAAAAAGGCAGAGAATGTATGACTTTTCTGAGACACCCATCGTTGTAGACTGAATTCCATTCGAAGAGTCTGTCCGTTTTTATAGCAAATTTATCAATATTTTATGATTGATAACGTAAATTCATGAAATAAGATTGCAACTATATAATCGGTGACTTTTCAACGATAATGTCTTTAGTTATGTTCCAATTTGTTAGTAATGTGTTTAATAAATCTGATCAAACGACCCATTATCTTGCCGCGCGTGGAACAGGATTTTTTGTAATTCTCTTCCAGGAAGAACGCTAATCAGCGTTCACACCTGAATGTTTCTTGAGTAGCGACAATCTTAAGTGCTGTACCTAAGCACAATAATAAATGAATTCTAAGTAGAGATGGGCACGGGCCGGGCCGGGCTTTGTGTCCCGCGGGCCTCTTCAAAAAATCACCGGGCTTCGTGCATGAAAATCGAAAACGGGCTTTTTTCGTGCGGGCCCGGGCCTAAGCAAAAAGCCCGAAGCCCGGTAGGCCCGAAAAGTAAATTTTTCATATCCATTAATAAAAATATTTATTTATTTTTAAAATATTTATTTATTTTTTAAAATAAGTAATTGCTAACATCATTTACGCATCTCTATTATCGATATGATCTTATCGACATTAAAAAATTATGAAAAAAAAATTTTATATAGTTGTTTCGGGCCGGGCTCGGGCCGGGCCGGGCCTCTTGAAATTTGACCGGGCTCGGGTCGGGCCGGGCCTCTTGAAAATTTGACCGGGCCGGGCCTGGACCGAGCCAGAAAGATTTATTTCGGGCCCGGGCCGGGCCGGGCCTTAAGAAGGAGGCCCGTGCCCATCTCTAATTCTAAGTATTTTTTGATCATAATTAATAATTGGCCTTGTTCCCCAGAACAAATCGACAACAGAATATGGTGATAGTACACCAGCTGTTTCGCTTCTGCACTATAGATCAAATGGACCCTTTTTGTGATATAAATTAATAACTCGAAGGTTTTTCAAGTTTTCCGTGTAAAGTTTTTTGGATACCATTCTAGATTGCATTTGGAAATAGTTTTGGAAAAATGGGCGTGGCACCGCCCATCAACGCCCCTAAAAAAATATATATACCAAAAAATATTTTTTAATTTTTTTTTTGTTAATAAATATTAAAGTATTGTTTTTTTTTATACTTTCGAAGTATATTTCAATTTTCTTTTATTTTTTTTAATATTTTTAGGAGCAAATTGTGAACCTTATTTTTGAACAGTAGTCAGCCTGCTACTAAAAAATCTATGTTTTATTGTTGTCTGTTTGTCGTAATATTAATAACATCGATATACCATTTAAAATAAAGTACAACATCATCCACTCCATCAGTTTTTTTTATTTATTTTTCAGTTATGCTTGAAGCAGACCGTCATTGAGTACATATAGGTTATGTTCTAAAAAGTTTAAATTTAGGAGAAACCGGAATTAAACTAAGCTGATATGAGTTCACAAGGAATTACTCTATAACATGTATATAGTCGCTTGGCTGACAAGTCTAGACATTTTTTTAAAACTCTTTCCAAAGTTAAGGTTTTGCTAGAAAAAAATTATTTTTGGAGCATAACTTTATGGACACTTACTACAGACAACACGAACAATACCAACGAACAGAACTACCAACATAAAGTAAAAACCACACTGATCAGTATTCGTCATAAATTTCATTAAAAAATTGCAATTTCGAAAAATTTGAGCCACTTGAATTTCGCCAAGATTGTTGCACAATTCCTAAGCATGCGCTTTAGGATTAAAACAGCTGTTTTAACAGCTGGTAACTTAACATCAGAGCGCAATGTTAACATTTCTGGCATTCAACATTACAGTTTGATGTATTCCCAATAAGAATGTTAAAAAAGTTTGTTAATTTTAATACTTTTAAAAAATGAGTTAATATCAGAAAAAGTGTCCATTTGACCTATTGTGCTCTGGTTACTAGACCTCTGGTGGGGATTCCACCAATGAAGCAGATTTTTGTTTCCAGACTCGCCCCTGACTCTATATCTGAAGATATGATGGTCTATATTCAGTTCAAAATAAGCGATGCCACTATCAAGGTGGAGAAATTTACATAAGCTTTTGGCCGGAGTTTTTGGTGGTAAAAGAGTACAAGCCCAAAATAAAAAATCGGAATCCGATTAGGCTTCTCCCCATTGACAATGTGCAAAATATTACAGTAGCTTCCTCGTCTTCTTCTTCTTCTTCTTCCTCAAAATATATCTTCTCTTATGTTAACTTATCTTACAAAAAAAACCTCTTTACGAGGTAAAAGTCTAGTGACGAAAGCATTTTTATGCCCCAAAATTTCTGACATCCAATTTTGTGACGAATAATATTAAGCTTTACATATAAATTATTTTAAAAAAAATTTTGGCACTCGGCACTAGAGATGAGGACGGACCTCATTTTTTAGGCCCGGCCCGACCCGAGCCCGAAATTTCTAATGGAAAAAAGGCCCAAGCCCGCCCGATATTTTTGCTGTGAGGCCCGAACCCGCCCGGCCCGGCCCGAAAAATTAAAAAAAAAAACAAGTGGGAAAGGCTATAGTCGAGCGCCCGACTATAGGATACCCGTTACTTATTTTAATGAATTTTGAAATATTTTTTATTGCATGCTTTTAGGCAACTATATTTTTTAAAACTTTAATTAGCCATTACCACCTTTCTGTTTGTCCGCTCTTGTTACGATTTAGTAGGATGATAGGTAATAATAGTAGTTAACGATAATTAGTAAACAAATTTTAATATCTTGAAAACTGTGCGTGTGGTGATTTTTTGCGATTTACAGAGGCGGAAAAAGGCGTGGCAAAAATTTGAAACAAACTTGACCTGCGTGGGGTCTATAGAAGTCTGTGTGCCAAATTTGGTTGCTCTAGCTCTTATAGTCTCTGAGATCTAGGCGCTCACACGGACGGACAGACGGACGGACAGACAGACAGACGGACAGACGGACATGGCTATATCGACTCGGCTTTTGATGCTGATCAAGAATATATATACTTTATAGGGTCGGAGATGCTTCCTTCTCCCTGTTACATACATTGCAACGAATACAATATCCCCTTTTACTTATTTTTATAAGTAACGGGTATAAAAATAAATTGAACGAATATTAGGTCATTTATGAACATTATTGTTCACTCAGTTGATTGAGTGTTCATAAGCGAAATGAGCTTATGAGCTTGTTCAGAAATTGAATAAAAACAACTCACGGATACACCGGAATTTTTTGTGGTGTGACCAAATTCAGGTAGCAAAATAATGCAATAGATATGGCGTGTTCGGGCTTTCGGGTTTTGAAGTTAGGCCCGAGCCCGGCCCGACCCGACCCGAAATGACATTGTTCGGCCCGAACCCGAAAATTTTGTAAAAGGCCCATGGGACCCGAGGCCCGACCCGGCCCGTGCCCATCTCTAATCACCATATTCTGTTGTCGATTTGTTCTGGGGAACAAGGCCAATTATTAATTATGATCAAAAAATACTTAGAATTCATTTATTATTGTGCTTAGGTACAGCACTTAAGATTGTCGCTACTCAAGAAACATTCAGGTGTGAACGCTGATTAGCATTCTTCCTGGAAGAGAATTAAAAATAATCCTGTTCCACGCGCGGCAAGATAATGGGTCGTTTGATCAGATTTATTAAACACATTACTAATAAATTGGAACATAACTAAAGACATTATCTTTGAAAAGTCACCGATTATATAGTTGCAATCTTATTTCATGAATTTACGTTATCAATCATAAAATATTGATAAATTTGCTATAAAAACGGACAGACTCTTCGAATGGAATTCAGTCTACAACGATGGGTGTCTCAGAAAAGTCATACATTCTCTGCCTTTTTGGCTTCTTTCTGCTCTTCAATGGCGTCCTTACGATGCCCAATTTAATCCACTCCAAGGACGTGGAACAGGATGAAGCTCCTGGTGTCGTCGTTGCGAAGCCGAATTTAATCCAATCCAAGGACTTGGTGCAGGATCGAACAATCAGTAACTTAAAATACCCCATAAATTACCAAGTTTACTTAGAACCAACGATCGACAAAAACTTCACTGGATTTCGAAGCGTCTTTCAATGGACAATCGGAAAAACATTAAACAAGTATGGAATTCACAACGCCATGGAATTCGTAATCGATGATTCGTTGAATGGAAGCTCGCAAGTATCCGGACAAATTGGACTTTATAGTAACGGTTCACGAATTCAAGTTCAGCTGTCATTGGGTACGGCTTGGGTAGGTTTCTCAATCCATTCCAATCAAACTGTGCTTTCGAATGCGATCTACTTCCTGGATGTCGAAATCAGTGGTAGTACAGTAATCGGATACATCTCAGGACCTCAAGCAGATCTCACTCATATAAATAATACGAAATTGACGCGTCACCAACTTGGAAAAATAAACTGGTTCAGCCAGCTATCAAATTTGAGGCTTGACAATAACTTTATCGCCAATTCTCATGAATCATGCGACTTGACGAGCGAAATTACGACTTTCAACTATATCCCAGAAGTGTATAACATAGCGAAGAGACAAAAGGTCAACTATAGTCACAGTGTGTTGTACAACACCAGGATGTGCGGACCAACAAATACCCTGGCATTGACGAATTGGAATACTGTTGTCTACATATCTAGACCTACACCCGTATTTAATGCCACAAGTTCGTTCCAATAAAGTTCTTTTAAAAACACGTCTATTATGAATAAAAATGTCAATGCTTAATATTGTATTAATTGCAATGAGAAAAAAATGTTTAAATGAATATTGCAATTTTTTAACATCGGATAATATATTATAACGTTCTTTAAAAATTATAATCTATCCATAGAAATTAGAGAAAAGTATAGTAAAGTGCCTGAATGAACCATAGTCGCGATCACTACAGTTAATATAGGTCTCCGAATATCAAACATGACTAGGAAATAAGAGACATGTGGTCGCCCACCTATGCAGTCCTCTTTCAATGTTTATTGATTAAAATAATCTATAATAATAAAATAAAACAAAAACGAGTAAAAGCTATGTGATTTACCTGCTTGATTGTTGTGTTCAAGTAGCGCAATCAAAAATTAACAATCACTTGGTATTAGTTCATAAGTGTGAACAATCCGTCATTGCAATGAATCACAAATACCATGTACAAACTTCAAAAAAAGCTTTCGATTATTTCATCAGTTACCAGATTAGATAGTGGAGTTAGTTATAAATCTATTCAACTTATATGAACAAATTAGTTAAGAACCTGAGAGTTAAATATAAAATTAAATTTGGACCTTAAACGAACATTACATTCAAGTGGCCCAAACGACAGAATATAAAATAAAGATGATTTTAGACTTATTGCTGTTATAGATTGTACTTCAAGTCGGCAAGCCAATTCGCATATAAAACCTTATCAGTAGTAATATCAAAACCGTCGGACAATGCGAATTTAATTCAGTCTACCACAATGAGCTCGTCACTAAAGTCGTGTTTTCTCTACATTTTTGGTTCCTTCCTCTTAATCTTCAGTGGAGTGCAAACAAAGCCCACTTTAATTGATTCCAAAAATCAGTTACAGGAACTGTCTACTAGAAATCCGAAATATTCCGAAAGTTACGAAGTACGCATTAGAGAAGTGTCCGAGAAAAACTTTACTGGCTTTCGAAGTGCCTTTCAATGGTCAATCGGTGAAACTTTCGACATTAGTAGTATACATAATGTAATCAAGTTCTCAGTCAATGGAAATAAATGGAAATAATCAGTTATTTGGTCAAATCGGAATTTATAACAATGGCTCAAAAATCGGAGTTCACCTTTCATTCGAGTCTGTAGCAAGTTCTTCTCCAGGTCCATCATTTACTTGCTCAAATGGTTTACCATTCTTCACTTGTGTTAATTCGAACTATACCCTGATATCAAATGCGATCTACTATCTGGATGTGGAAATACGTGGTAAGACAATCCGTGGATACATCTCAGAGCCTCAAAAGGACTTCACTGATATGGACGATCCCTACTTGCCACGCAGCCTGATTGGAGACATGAAATGGCACTCTGAGCTAGAAGATTTGAGGCCCACAGGCTACTGGACAACGAATGAATATGAATCATGCGAATCATTGAGTGAAATTATGACTTTTAACTCTGCTCCAGAGGTGTACAACAAGCGGAAACGAGAGAAGACCGTTTACAGGGGTAGTCGTCATTATGTCGACGGGATAAAATGTGGACCAAAAAATATTCTAAGGGTGGTGGATTTCTATGAAAATATTGTTAGTTATATATCAAGACCTACACCAGAAATCATTGAAACAAGATCATCGTTGTCTTTGCGAAAGATTAATCCTTTTTACTAAATATATTTGAATAAAACGTGTACTGTTTCAATCAGAATTGACAATTGTCCTCAGAAATGCATGTGAAATTAATATTGGATTAATAATAAATTGAATTGAATAAATCAAATGAAGTATTTTTTTGATTTCTATCAATTGTTGCATACACTGGCGGGTCGGAGAAATGATTCACCTCTTTATATCTTATCAATCGGTATACTGAGTGTCTCAGAATCCCCTGATAAGACTAACGGACAGGTGATCATTTATTTTTGAAGGCCAGTATTTTTTTGATTTCTATAAACTGTTGCATACACTTGCGGGTGGGAGAAATGATTCACCTCTTTATATCTTATCAATCGGTAGACTGAGTGTCTCAGAATCCCCTGATAAGCCTAACGGACAGCTGGTCATTTATTTTTCAAGGCCAGCATTTAATAAAAACAAAACTCAAGAGTTGCGATTCCTCGAAAATTCATTATCTTATCAGATCATTTTTTAATGATCTCTTCCTTATAAATTTCATTTAATAGTCACAAAGATAAAGTGAGACACAAAGTGTATTTATTCTTACGAAAGTCGTAGAAGTATAAAAACATTAACTGTTATCAAGTTTTGGCTTAAAAGCTATTCCGATTGGCTCTTCATGTTTTCCCTTCACTAACTATTACATTATTGATATATTGCGATGCATGTCGAAACTTGTCAGGATTTTAGAATTTACTCATAAAATATCTCCTGCCCACTTGGAACACTTTCAAATTTATTTATTTTTGAATTTATTTGCACACAACTATGGAGGCTGTCGGAGGGCAATAGCAAATGCTTTTAATTACAATAAAATCAAAGCAACTAAAAAGGAAGGTATTCCACTAAAAGATGCCCTATAATTTACTGCTCTCAGTTATCTCATGGCTATTTATTTAAAAATTGTGGAATAGCATATTTGATTTATAAGAATAAAGCTTTCTACTGATAACAATAATATTTTAGTTTAATTTGTTAAATATTTCAATTAAATATTAAAATAATTTGTAAGTCTTTTATTTATTTCATAATGACCACTTTTCATGTCTCTGTTTTTGGGGTATATTACCCTTATGCAGCTTTCTTTTATTTACAGGGTATTAAGCAGCGCGCCACAGGAGGACATGCACATGACTATGGCTGACATGCAACTGCCACAGCAACGACATGGGGCAGCTGGAAAACTTGACGCAACGACGCAAGTGAAAATTGCACTTGGAAGTCGCATTTGAATTTGCAATGCAAAACAGTTGCACGACAATCACCGGTCAATGCGGGCGGCACACGCCCTAAAACTAAACGCCACAAATGAAAACTAATGATTTTCACTTTACAAGCGGGCACCAAAAAGGGGGGAAGTGAAGAAGGAGAAGGAGGAGTAAGTGGAGAAGGAGGAAATATCGGAGAAAATGTTGCAAATGCCACACGCAAAACTCGCAGCACGGAAGCGAATGGAGCTGAAGTTGAAGCTGAAGCTGAAGCTGCGACTTGGCATGGAAAATTTGAAATTTAATCGCTGGCAATTAATTTGGCCCAAATGCAGCGACGCGGCTGGCGCCCCCACAGTCAGCAGCTGTGCCCGCTGTGCATCGAGTTGGGTCACAGCTGAACTCCGCCAAACTCTACACTCAGAGAAATTCTTTGTGTACATTAAGAAATTCCAATTTAAAAAGATTTGAAAGAAAAATATGAATTTTCACATTTTGACATTAATAATATTTACTAAGAAATATGTTTTAATTATGTAAATAATAATATTTATGTTCTTACACAGAAAACAAATCCGGGCTATTTATCCCGAATTCAAGCCGAAACGATGTCAGAAGTGGGGTACTCTCGGATTTTCTTAAATCAAGTACGAAATACTTGATTTTTTCAATCCCGAATTCAATCCTGAAATTCTTAAATTCAGGCTAAAAAAAAAAATAATTCTTTTTGTTGCATTTAAACTCTCTTTTTAAACATTTTTTATAAACTTTTTTTTTAAACATTTTTTTTTAACTTTTTTTTTTTAAACATTTTTTTTAAACTTTTTTTTTTAAGTTTTTTTTAAATTTTTTTAACTTTTAAATTAAATTACTTTTTACTAACATTTTTTTTATTTTTAACCTTTTTTTTTTAATTGACGGTGGGAATCGAACCCAGGTTTTTTTCAAACAGGTCGGCGACTCTAACCACTGAGCCACCGAAGCAGTTGAATTGAGAGAGGCCGAAAGAGAATAAAGTAATTTGGGCTTATTTTCCCATTTTAATCCCGATACAGGCTTGATTATTCAGCTTAAGCCTGGAAACATACTTAAAAAATGCAGGCTTAAATCAAGTATTTTAGGCTTGATTTTAGAACGGCTTTTTTTCTGAGTAAAAATATAAAGTGTCGACCAAAAGAATTTTACACGATTGCTTTTCTAAAGCTTAAGACTGATATTTTAGACTGATACTTTGCTCAAAATAATGAAAAAATTTTCTTATGTATAGACAGCAATGCCTTAGAAAAACATGTTTTATTTGAATATTTGAAAAAGTTTCTTACATTTGGGTCGTTTTGTCATAAGATTAAGAATAAATATTTAAAATTTTGGGTATTCTAAAATTTTTAGATAAAATAATATAAAATTTTTCATAAGTTTAGGTTACATTGTCTTATAATTCCTTAGAAAACCGTCTCAAATTTAGTTACCAAAAATATTAAAGTTTGAAAATATCTTTTAAATTTTAAAACATTTTTGAAACAAATACTTTTTAAATTTGTATTGTTTTGTATTGGTAATTTTTTAAATTTTAGATGAAAAGTCGACCACTTTAAGATGATGTCAAAATACAATTTCTGCAAGTGTATAGAGAGAGAAAAAGATAGACCCCTAGCATGTTCACCTGTATCTGTATCTGTATTTGTATCGAAGTCTCATGAACGTTGCACGTTCGACATTTGGTAAAACTGGCCAAAACCGTCGGTGTCCCTGTCGCTGTCGGTGGTCAATTGGAAAATTGAAAAATTAACAAGTATGAAAAGTGCAATTAAAGTGGGCCACAATCGCCGACGCAGTTGTAATACGAGACACAGCTAAATACTAGTAAAAACCTAGGCGAGAGGATGACAACAAGTTGCAACACAAGGCGTTGTCTCTGCACCTGAACAGAGCTCAACTGAACTGATCTCAGTTGCCCCCCAAATGGGCCTGACTGTTGCCACTGGGCGGCTTATTAATCTGCTTTTAATTGCAACTACTCTGCAGCTCTGCAGTTGGACCTGCCGTCTCCTTTGGAATCGGTACTTGGTACTTGCACCACAGTCCGCACAGTTGACTCCTCCCGTTGCCAATTGCCATTGATTAATGTGCGCCAATTGTGAAATAAATGTTTTGTTGATGTTTCTTTGTAAGTTGGTCTGTTCTCCACTGCAGACTCGGGTGTTGCAGGTTTCTTCCATGTTAATTGAATTATTGGCAGGGGCAAATTTGTGGCAGACACACATTCATATAGCGAAAGGCGTGTACCAACTAAAGTGCGGCTTATTGATCGTTGTTTGCTCAGACCGAGGAGCAGCAGCAACAGGGGCACAGACGTGTGCTATACACTAACTAAATACCAGCACATATTGCACTCACAATAATATCGAAAAAATCTCAATGTTTGACTAAACTTAAACTTTCTCTTCAGACTAACTTCAGATAGCAAGTGTCAAATAAACTTAATTTCTTAATTTAAACTGATTTAAAATTAAAAATGATAAAAAACTATATTTGTTAATTCCTTTATTAATAAGATGAAAAAGATTTTATCTTAATTATTATATTATAATATTCTTAGT
>JAWNPO010000432.1:0-73912 GCA_035047525.1 Drosophila quinaria
TGTTGAATCCAAAGCCGATTCCCCAAGAATGTAACCCTTCAGCAAAGTAAATCCTCGAAGGAAAGTCTTCTCCAGTTAACGCTTTATTTCAAACAGAATGAGCTAGGCATAGCTAGCGATGATAAAAGCCTTTTAACAGACCTTATCGATATTAATTAACATAATGTAATTAACAGTATGGATATTTGCTGCAATAATACTAAATTCTAAATACTAGAGATTTCTATACAAAACTGGTGAGAACTGGCGTGAACATATTCCCGGCCTTGGAAGCTCCTTCCAACCAATCAGCCGTCTAATGGCAAAGGGCAGAGCTTATGAACGTTTCGCTTGAATAATCCCGTCTTTGTTCTCACAGTCGCTACTCGGACTGCTCCGTCCTTGCCAGGATGTAACTCCTCCACTCGTCCAAGAAGCCACTGGCCAGGCGGTGTGTTGTCTTCTGAGATTAAGACCAGTGCGTCCAGCTGCAAGTTGTTTACGGCAGTTCGCCACTTTGTCCGTTTTTGCAGCTCGGTGAGATATTCCACGGACCACCTTTTCCAGAACAGATTGTGTACCAGAATAATCCGTTTCCAGCGATTAGTCATTGATAATTTGACCAAGTCGTCTTCGGCTGGTTCCACTATGGTGTTTATCGGCCGTCCCACAAGAAAGTGACCGGGAGTTAAGGCTTCGTAGTCATTTGGATCCGAAGAAAGTGGTTGTAGAGGCCTGGAATTCATTACCGCTTCGACTTGCGCCACTGCAGTAGCCAGCTCCTCATAGTTAAGAGCAGTGCTGTTGGTGCATTTGACCAAAAGTTGCTTGGCCACCTTGACTGCACTCTCCCATAGTCCTCCAAAGTGAGGAGAGCGAGGAGGGATGAAATGAAATTGTACTCCTCGTTGACTGCATTCGTCGTCAATTTTGCGTTTGTTGGCAGCTTCCATTAAGCCGTTTAGTTGATTCGATGCTCCCACGAAGTTTGTGGCGTTATCACAAAACAGTTCCGAGCTTAGTCCACGTCTGGCGAAGAATCGCTTTAACGCAGCTATGAAGGCGTTGGCGCTTAGGTCCGACACCACTTCGAGATGGCATGCCTTTGTCAGGAAACATACAAAGACGCATAAATAGACCTTGACTGGCCGTTTTCCTCTTGTGTTGAAATGCATCCATATCGGCCCGGCAAAATCTAGCCCAGCTCGATCAAATGGATGAATGCTTCCCTTCACTCGGCTTGCTGGTAACGGTCCCATGATTTGCTCGCCCAAGACGGGTCGTAACCGGAAACATACCACGCAGTCTCTTATCGTTTTGCGAGCTACCTTCCTGCAATTAATAACCCAATATTTCTGTCGCAAAAAAGCACAAAGTGACTGTGCCCCGACATGTAAGTTTTTTCGATGTGTGTAAATGGCTAACGCCTTTATTGCGGCGTGATTACTTGGCATTAAAATAGGGTGTTTTGCTTCATATGGTAGATCGGATCTCGCTAATCGCCCACCTACACGTATTATCGAGATGCCACATTCTTGGCTGATGAATGGGTTCAAACATTGTATTTTTACTGAATTGACAATTCTTCCAGCTCTTAGTTCGATAAATTCCTTATGGAAACTCAAGTTTTGCAGATTGTAGATGATGTACCTTAAGCCTCCTGCCAATTCATCAGCTAATAGGGAACCCTGCAATTCTAGTTTCACTCCATTTGCGACCCTACGCCAACGATAGATATAGCTGAATACACGTTGTAGCTTTAGGAAGTCATTCACAAACTTGCATTCTCCGATGACATCGAACTTTTCATCGGGTTCAGCTTGGCCAACTACTAAAGCAAACTGCCCTTTCCTTTTCTCTGGCACATTTTCCTCGCCGCACTGCCACTGAAACTTGGACCATTGGTCCTCTTTGCTCATTAAAAAGTCTGGCCCATGCCACCATAGCCTTGACTTATTTAGCTCCGCAGCAAATAATCCTCTGGATACTATATCCGCTGGATTTAATTTGGATTCGACTTTATGCCAATCCCGAATGCTCGTTAAGTCCTGAATTTGTGCCACCCTGTTGGCAACAAAGGTCGTCCATCGGCTGGCATGAGCTGATAACCAATTAAGCACAATCGTTGAGTCCGTGAAGTATGCAACTCTGTCTACTTGCAAGTGAACGCATTCCCGCACCTTAGCCATTAATTTGGTCATTAAGAGTGCACCCTGCAGCTCTAACCTAGGTAAGGAGATCACTCTAACGGGCGATACTTTAGATTTCGCAGTTACTAAGGTTGTGACTATATTTCCTGATTTCTCGACTACGCGAGCATAAATGGCTGCTCCATATGCTCTGTTCGATGCATCTGAGAACCCAACTAGTTCTAGCCGGTCGATGCTTGCATTTAATGGAATCACGGAGCGAGGAATAGAAAATTTATCTATTTGTTGCAGTTCTTCCCGATATTTTTTCCACTGTGTTACGAAGCTTTCCGGCAGTTCTGCGTCCCACTCCTGCTTGAGCAGCCACAACTCCTGTAGGAATATTTTGCCTAAAATGACCACTGGACTTAAGAAACCTAGTGGATCGAACACCTGAGCCAACTCTGATAAGACTGCTCGTTTCGTGACAACCCGAGAGACGTCTGCTCTATACGAGAAGCGAAACTCATCATCTCCACTCGACCAGCATATGCCTAATGCCTAAGATGCGTCTTCCGTCTTTAGACTCAAAGGTTCTGATACCGAATTGTCGGTAAGAACCTCGCCCCAATTGCTGCGCCACTTATGCAGCTCAAATCCACCCTTCGCTAGCAACTCAGAGACTTCCTGTTTTAGTGAGGCAAGGCCTGTAATGGTATCGGATCCGCATAGCATGTCGTCCATATAGAAACATCTTCGGATAGCTGCACAAGCTATGGGATACTGCACTGCGTGCATATCTGCGAGATGCGTGAGGCATCGAACTGCTAGAAACGGTGCTGCACTCGTTCCGTACGTGACCGTTTTTAAACGCAGCACGTGAACAGGCTCGTCTGATTCATTTCGCCATAGTATGCACTGATAGTTGCGATGACTCTCGTGAATGAGCACTTGCCTGTACATTTTGGCAATGTCTGCCGTCAACGCATATCTGTAAAAACGAAATTTAGTAAGTATCTCAAACAAATCTGGTTGTAGCCTTGGACCAACTAACATGGTGTCATTAAGTGAAACCCCATTGCTTGATTTGCACGAGGCGTCAAATACGACCCTCAATTTAGTAGTCAAGCTTTCTGGGCGAATCACTGGGTGATGAGGCATGAAGTATTTCACCTTTCCAACTTCTTGAGGAGCTATTTCTTCCAGATGCCCCAGTCTTCGATATTCTTCAATAAAATTCTGATATTGCTCTTTTAGAGCCAAGTTGCGATTCAGCTTCCTCTCTAAATGGGAAAATCTGGACAGCGCAATCGCGTAGGTATCGCCCAACTTCTCACCAGGGCCTTTAAAAGGTAATTTTAC
The DNA here is from genome assembly GCA_035047525.1 of Drosophila quinaria. NCBI lineage: Eukaryota > Metazoa > Arthropoda > Insecta > Diptera > Drosophilidae > Drosophila > Drosophila quinaria. The sequence continues at coordinate 3,471 of JAWNPO010000432.1, forward strand.
AATAAAATGACCCGACTCGGATTGCTTTATGTTGGCAATAAAGTTTTCCTCGCAACGTTTCTCGTCTTCAGTTAAGTTCTCTATTGGGGCTGGTATCTCTTCACACTTCCAGAATTCTTGAACAATTTTCTCCAATTTGACATTCTCATCGTTTCTTTGATTGCACTCTTGCACCAAGAGCGACACGCTGCTTGACGGTGTGAAGTCCCCAACTACGACCCAACCAAAAAGGCTTTTCTGAAGTGTTGGCCAATTTGGTCCCAACTGAATCTGCCCTACGATCATTACCTTGAAGAACATTGCGACACCTAACAACATGTCTATGCTTTCTGCGGAATTGAAAGAAGGATCAGCCAGCACGACACCTTTTGGCGGCCTCCAATTGTCACCTAGCATAGAATTCGTCGGATTATACTGCGTTATTTCTGGTAGCACACAAAAGCCTTCAGCAGCCGAAAACTTTGTGACTCTGGATTTGAATGTTGCCCGCACTTCGCCCATAATTTGCGAATGTGCATTTCCGATACCACTCAGCTTCACGCAAGTGTCTTTCATTTCTAGATTGAGAGCTGTGACCAGTCTTGACGTCACGAAGTTCAATTGACTACCAGAGTCTAGAACACATCGGCACTTGTGATAGCCTCCCCCGCTGCTCCGAACCAGAACCACGGCAGTTGCTAGAAAACTAGTGCTTGATCTGGAGAGGAGAGAACTATGTAGTGCGCTAGATTCTTGTTTGGTATGTAAAGTTGATTCCACCGCTAGTTTCTTGGTTTCTTGGTATCGCTCCACAGGCGACAAATTCAAGAACTTTGGGCACTTCTTCAATAGATGAGCCCCGGAGCAACAGTAACATAAAAAGTTACTAGTGTTGCCTACTGCTGCCGCTAGACTAGCCTTCTTGGAGTCGCCTTTGTTGCCTTTTCCAACACTAAGCTGTCGAACTTCTCTATTGGCCAAACCTAATCCCCTTTTTATTAAGAACTGCGATAATGTTGACCACGACGGAATTTCTAGGCTATCTGGATCGTCTTCCCATTTCTCGATAGTTTCGTCATCGAGCTTGCTGCACACCAAATGCGAAATGATCGCTTCTAGAATCTCTGGCTGTGTGCCCATTGTCTTCAGCGAAGCTAACTGAGCATTAACGCTATCCACCAGCGCTCTCAGCTGCGCGGAGTCTGCTTGTTTCAGACGCTTTAAACTGAACAATTCAGTAACATGAGATTGTAAAATAGTCCGGTCCTTCAGCAACCCTAACGCACGATGATAATTGGTGGCGGTCAACTCTAAGCACTCAATTGTAGCTAAAGGGCTTGGACCCAGAGCCGATTTTAAATAAATAAATTTGGACAAGTCATCCAGACCAGAATCTGATCCTACCACTGTTAGAAAGGTGTTGAACCAACTGGTCCACTGGGTGATTTTTCCCGAAAATTCAGGCACCTGTAGTTTGGGAAGTTTTGAAGAGCGTTGTATAATCGTGCTGCTCAATACATCTGCTCCTTCTACCCGACGACCTGTTCTTTCTAAACACTCCAATAACTTGGCCTTTATTTCGCAGTACAACTCTTCGATTTCTTCTCTTTCAGAATCTGTCTGCGTTTCTCCTAGCTTGGCAAAATTGGTTTCGATGAGGCTTAATTTTGCCTCTAATTCCGAAGGTCTCATTTCATCTGCATGTTCCACAATATAACTTCTGTTTCGGCTAAAGGAATTCATCAATCTCGAACTGGCGCTCCCATGAGGCTCTTCTTTCTTGCCTGGAGCCATATCGAAAAATTAAGAATTCTACTGCTCAAAATCGAATACGAATAACTCTGTTTGGTTAGCGGTAGCTACATACATGCACACACAACCCGCACTTCTGTTTTAATTTATATTTTTGCGCTTAAGCACTTGCGTTTGATCTTGAGTTAACTTTACTTATGTTCAATGCCGTTACATTTGTATGTATGTATCCGTATACATACACATACACTTTTAATATTGACCGTTGCAATCGCCTTGCACAATTTTCAAGATCAAGGTCAGCTGAAAATCAAATGCTTCACTCATATGCTGATCAACGGTGCAATGTCTGTATGTATGTACCTAACTTTGCCTTTGCCGAAGACGAGCAAAAGAGAATCAAAGAACACGCGCTCACGTAGGCCCTTCTGCCTATGTTCGCCGAACTGTCGGTATGTATGTGTGTGTTTTTTACCGTTGCACAGTTTCTGCATACATAAAATTGCGATTACCGAAATCCGAATTTTCACAAAACCTTTTATTTGTTTAATTTGATGCCATTTATACACATAAATCCACTCACATGCCTTGCGAGAATTATTAAGTTATTAAGCAAGTAGGACTTACAATTTTCTATGAGCGCTGCAACAGTAGATGCCGGTTAGCCAGTCTCCAGTTGTCCGCGAGCTCTAATGATAAACTCCGTTTTATTTCGGGAACTGCGGTGGCAATATTCTGCTTGCAAGCCTCTAGTATTTATCCAAGATGAGCTCCAATATGAGCCTCCAAGTGCTGACCCACAATGAACTCTAGGATGAGCTTCCAATTGGCAGCAATTATCTCCAACGTTGAGATGCGACAACTGAACTCAGATGAGCTTCAGCCGGGTTGAACCTTATCCAATAGGTCCCTGCTCGGGCGCCAAAATGGGAGATGGGTATAAGGTCCCTGCTCGGGCGCCAAAATGTTGAATCCAAAGCCGATTCCCCAAGAATGTAACCCTTCCAGCAAAGTGAATCCTCGAAGGAACGTCTTCTCCAGTGAACGCTTTATTTCAAAACAGAATGAGCTAGGCATAGCTAGCGACGATAAAAGCCTTTTAACAGACCTTATCGATATTAATTAACATAATGTAATTAACAGTATGGATATTTGCTGCAATAATACTAAATTCTAAATACTAGAGATTTCTATACAAAACTGGTGAGAACTGGCGTGAACAAAAGTGATCATTGAAAACATATATAATTCAGGAACTTCTTTTACAAAATTATTAAGTAAACTAGAAGCAAGCGAATTTTTTGTTATGCAATAATCACTATGAAGAAGGAGTCGGATTCCTAAGCTCAACAGTAAGAAATGATTGTATCGAGCGGAGTCTAAAATACCTTTTAATACTATAGGCCCAGTATAAAGTAAAAAGGTGCGAAACTCTGTAGCTTTAAATCTTTCTAGGTCATCAAGGGATCTTGGTTTCCTATTAAATTCTTGAGGTTTGAATTTTTTTAAAGAAATTAGTTTGAAGTTGACTAAACTTATTGAAGGTCGACTTAAGGAAAATTTATGACCTCTTACTCTTACTAGAGCAACTAATAATGTTTTCACTACGCCAAGGCAAACAACGTGCATGTAGTCATAAGGAAATTGATTGACTAAATCAATGGGCAAATTTTCTAATTGTAAGCGACTTTGAATATTATGATGCTCTGGTTGTAGGCGATTTCGAAAACTATAATTAGATCGAGGTAGACAATCACATTGTTTAAAGACAATTCTTCTTTGAAACCGTTGGCCCCTTTGAACGCATTGGTTGCACGAGTAATAACCTGAGTGATGTTTCACACCCAAAATAAATGCGCGGGCAGGTGCATCACAAATAAATGCTCTTACATTCACTTTAAGTTTTCTATCTCCAAACTCAATTCCTCTTTCTATTAATTCTGACAATTCTTTGACAAATTCTTCTAAGAAAATATTAGGATCACGAGGCTTGGAATTGCCGACATATATTCCCGCTACTAGTATAGGCGCTGTGCCATTGACATTAATTAAAATGGGCCAAGTTTGTGTAAACGAACTTTTAAACAAAGGAAGACCGTCCACATTTATATTTAAATTTATAATGTTAGACATATACCAATAATTAGCTAGAAAATCTTTAATAGAATTTTTTACACCGTAGTGCACATACTCGCCTGGCTCTACAATTCGCTTAACAATACTACGTGGAGTAGATTTTAAGGATCGGACATCTTTAGCAAGCCAGGAATTTTTTCGGAAAGCAGCAGTAATAATTCATTCGATGCCTGTTTACTAATATTATTTACTGAAAACCACTGCGCCAACCGCACGTTAAAATCACTTGAACTGGATTGTTCTGCTGAGACATTAGCAATATCATTGCTGAATTCTAACAAATTTAAATCGTTTACCATAATAGGATAACTTTCTTCCAGAATATCAATTGCGACTGAATAAGTATTTATATGCTTAGCTTCGCATATATATTTACGGCTTTTACGCTTTAGAGACATAATGAAAAAACAGGGTATAATTAGTTTTTAATATATTTAAATAAAATAAATATACTCCCCTTTTAAATGTGGTGTAGCTTTGGAAGCTTTTTTATTAGTCCACGCTTTAATGAAAAATTTATATAAGGGTATAAATACGTACATACATTAAAACGCCATAACGAGGCAGCAACAGAGTATTGTGTTGTTGTTGTTGTTGTTGCTTGCGGCTCACGCTGCAGCGCTGCGCACAAAAATTGAAAATAACTTGTGCCGAGCAACAACAACTACAACTCGATATTCTGTGCTTTCACTAAAATGTATTTAATAATATTTCAATTAATACTTACGATTTTCTTCACAATATTTACTATAAAACCACTTTAAAATTTTTCACTTGCAACACACGTGCACGCTCTCTTTGTTGCCAATGTCAAAAAGAACGATGCGCACAAGTCTAATGCAAAGCACACGAGCGAAAACGCAACACGCACGCTCGACGCTCGTGTCGTCTGCCGAAACCTATTTCTATGAGCCGAAGCAACTATTCTGCCGGCCTGCAGTTGCGACGCGACGCGACGCAACGAAAAAGTTACGTTGCAACATAACATGACTTCGTTCGTGTCCGCTTTTTTTCGCTTACAAGCATGTTGATGATAGTTAAGCGGAACTTCTGCATTCTCTCATATATGATCCGTTTTCAGCCCACCTCCTTGCTCGACAACGGATGTTTGGCGGAAGCTCGAACGCCACACGTTGTTTGACCGCAACTTGTCTGTTTTTGAGCTAGTCTACGAGCGTTTGGCGAGACTCTCGCTCAACGTCCGTTGCTTGGTCGACTGGGTGTTTGGCCTGCTGACTACTGTGCGCAGTTGACTACTTGCTGGACTGCTCACTATTGCAAGCAGTCGACTACTTGCTGGTTGGTCTAAAAATAGCTTTGTATGCCGCATATTTCAGCGAGATCAACTCCCGAAAATGTAAAAAAAAAAAAATTACTATTATTATTTTTTTTTTTTAATTTTACTGGCATGCTATAATCTTGAATCAAGATTCTTGATTCATCACGCCCATTTTTTTTTTGTGGGCGTGGTCCTCGTAGGGTGGTCCAAAAACTCAAAAAAAAAAAATTTTTTTTTTTATTTTTCTTTTCCTTGTTAAGTTTGTTTTTTTTCCTTTGGTTTCTGAGTGACAACTGGGCGTGGCCATTTTAGGGTGGACCAATAAAAATAAAAAAAAAAAAATTTTATTCTTTTTTAATTTTATTACTTTTTTTTTCCTTGTTAAGTTCCTCGTTCGTTTTTTTCCTTTTTGTTATATCAGTGACAACTGGGCGTGGTCATTTTAGGGTGGACCAAAAATCTCAAAAAAAATTTTTTTTTTTTTCCTTGTTAAGTTCCTCGTTCGTTTTTTTTCCCTTTTTGTTATCTGAGTGACAACTGGGCGTGGTCATTTTAGGGTGGACCAAAAATGTAAAAAAATTTTTTTTTATATACATTTATCTGTTTTTTGTGCCTGCCTTTCTGATGATTTCTTTGTTTCCTCCCCGTGGCCGTGGTCACATAAGGGTGTTTTTTTTTGCTCGTGCGCGTAATTGCCCGGCTCATTGTATTTCCCTTGCCGAGGAGTCAAGAAGGCATTAGGGTGGACCAAATATTTGAAAATATTTAAAAAAAAAAAAAGGTTATTGTTATTATTATTATTATTTTTTTTTTTTTTGTCGTGCGTGTGTTGTTTTGCCTTGTTTTTTTTTTTGGGTTTTCTTTGTTATCAAGAACTATATGTGGCCGTGATCATATTAGGAGACTCACCCACATAAGTCTTTATCCTGACTTGTTTCCATCAGGAGTCACATGTGGCTTTAAATCACCAATGTGCGCTCGTTTTGTCTTGTTGTCCGTAAGCGACTGTAATTTGCAAATTACCGGCGACACGAAGTCCACAACCCGATATGGTCCTCCGAACCTCGGGGCTAATTTCGCCGCAAATCCTTCCGCCGCATTTGACAAATGGTGTTCCTTCAGCCAGACTTGATCGCCCACACTGGGTTCCCATGATCTCCTGTCTTGCTTGATCCTGTGCAGACTTCTCCAAGCTTCTGCGTACGATTTCAAAAATCTCCTTGAGCTTTATTGCGTTTTCACGTGGTTCTTGGGCAAACTGTCCTGTGCCGATAGTCACCTCATCGTAAAGTGCCTGTGGCAGCCGAGGCTCTCGTCCCTGCGTTACGAACGCTGGTGAATATGTTGACGCATTCACGCTTGTATTGACGGCCAACGTAATTTCTGGAAGAGCCTCATCCCAGCACCTCTGATTTGCTTCTGCAAATTGGGCTATCATCATTTTTACGGTTCTGTTAGCTCGTTCCGTCGGGTTTTCTTGTGGTGTGTATGGTGCCGTGTATTGGTGCCTCACACCCATATCCTGGAGAAAAACCTTAAACGACTTGCTCGTAAACTGAGCTCCGTTATCGGTAATTAGTACTTTTGGGACCCCGAATCTTGCCAGAATCCTCTCTCTGAATGCCTTCTGGAGTGTCGCTGCCGTTGCACTTCGTAAAGACACCTGCTTAGTCCATTTCGAAAAACGATCGATAAACACCAGGAGTGACGTGTTGCCGTGTTTCGATCGTGGTAACGGCCCAACAAAATCTGCGCTTACTGTAGCTCAGGGCTCCTCCGGGATCTGTGTGAGCATTTGTCCGGCCAACATTAGCGTGCAACGTGGTTAGGTTTGTCATTGCAATGACAAACCTCACAACGTTGTACGTATGCCCGAACGTCTCGGGTACACAGATCCCGGAGGCAGCCCTGAGCTATCGACCAGTATGCGCAGATTTTGTTGGGCCGTTACCACGATCGAAACACGGCAACACGTCACTCCTGGTGTTTATCGATCGTTTTTCGAAATGGACTAAGCAGGTGTCTTTACGAAGTGCAACGGCAGCGACACTCCAGAAGGCATTCAGAGAGAGGATTCTGGCAAGATTCGGGGTCCCAAAAGTACTAATTACCGATAACGGAGCTCAGTTTACGAGCAAGTCGTTTAAGGTTTTTCTCCAGGATATGGGTGTGAGGCACCAATACACGGCACCATACACACCACAAGAAAACCCGACGGAACGAGCTAACAGAACCGTAAAAATGATGATAGCCCAATTTGCAGAAGCAAATCAGAGGTGCTGGGATGAGGCTCTTCCAGAAATTACGTTGGCCGTCAATACAAGCGTGAATGCGTCAACATATTCACCAGCGTTCGTAACGCAGGGACGAGAGCCTCGGCTGCCACAGGCACTTTACGATGAGGTGACTATCGGCACAGGACAGTTTGCCCAAGAACCACGTGAAAACGCAATAAAGCTCAAGGAGATTTTTGAAATCGTACGCAGAAGCTTGGAGAAGTCTGCACAGGATCAAGCAAGACAGGAGATCATGGGAACCCAGTGTGGGCGATCAAGTCTGGCTGAAGGAACACCATTTGTCAAATGCGGCGGAAGGATTTGCGGCGAAATTAGCCCCGAGGTTCGGAGGACCATATCGGGTTGTGGACTTCGTGTCGCCGGTAATTTGCAAATTACAGTCGCTTACGGACAACAAGACAAAACGAGCGCACATTGGTGATTTAAAGCCACATGTGACTCCTGATGGAAACAAGTCAGGATAAAGACTTATGTGGGTGAGTCTCCTAATATGATCACGGCCACATATAGTTCTTGATAACAAAGAAAACCCAAAAAAAAAAAACAAGGCAAAACAACACACGCACGACAAAAAAAAAAAAAAATAATAATAATAATAACAATAACCTTTTTTTTTTTTTTAAATATTTTCAAATATTTGGTCCACCCTAATGCCTTCTTGACTCCTCGGCAAGGGAAATACAATGAGCCGGGCAATTACGCGCACGAGCAAAAAAAAACACCCTTATGTGACCACGGCCACGGGGAGGAAACAAAGAAATCATCAGAAAGGCAGGCACAAAAAACAGATAAATGTATATAAAAAAATTTTTTACATTTTTGGTCCACCCTAAAATGACCACGCCCAGTTGTCACTCAGATAACAAAAAGGGAAAAAAAACGAACGAGGAACTTAACAAGGAAAAAAAAAAAAAAATTTTTTTTTGAGATTTTTGGTCCACCCTAAAATGACCACGCCCAGTTGTCACTGATATAACAAAAAGGAAAAAAACGAACGAGGAACTTAACAAGGAAAAAAAAATAATAAAATTAAAAGAATAAAATTTTTTTTTTTATTTTTATTGGTCCACCCTAAAATGGCCACGCCCAGTTGTCACTCAGAAACCAAAGGAAAAAAAAACAAACTTAACAAGGAAAAGAAAAATAAAAAAAAAATTTTTTTTTTTGAGTTTTTGGACCACCCTACGAGGACCACGCCACAAAAAAAATGGGCGTGATGAATCAAGAATCTGATTCAAGATTATAGATGCCAGTAAAATTAAAAAAAAAAATAATAATAGTAATTTTTTTTTTTACATTTTCGGGAGTTGATCTCGCTGAAATATGCGGCATACAAAGCTATTTTTAGACCAACCAGCAAGTAGTCGACTGCTTGCAATAGTGAGCAGTCCAGCAAGTAGTCAACTGCGCACAGTAGTCAGCAGGCCAAACACCCAGTCGACCAAGCAACGGACGTTGAGCGAGAGTCTCGCCAAACGCTCGTAGACTAGCTCAAAAACAGACAAGTTGCGGTCAAACAACGTGTGGCGTTCGAGCTTCCGCCAAACATCCGTTGTCGAGCAAGGAGGTGGGCTGAAAACGGATCATATATGAGAGAATGCAGAAGTTCCGCTTAACTATCATCAACATGCTTGTAAGCGAAAAAAAGCGGACACGAACGAAGTCATGTTATGTTGCAACGTAACTTTTTCGTTGCGTCGCGTCGCGTCGCAACTGCAGGCCGGCAGAATAGTTGCTTCGGCTCATAGAAATAGGTTTCGGCAGACGACACGAGCGTCGAGCGTGCGTGTTGCGTTTTCGCTCGTGTGCTTTGCATTAGACTTGTGCGCATCGTTCTTTTTGACATTGGCAACAAAGAGAGCGTGCACGTGTGTTGCAAGTGAAAAATTTTAAAGTGGTTTTATAGTAAATATTGTGAAGAAAATCGTAAGTATTAATTGAAATATTATTAAATACATTTTAGTGAAAGCACAGAATATCGAGTTGTAGTTGTTGTTGTCGCCCAGGCGATCGCCAAGCATTCCTTCTCTGTTGCAGAGTAATTTCTTTCGGCACCGTTAAGTGTCCTACTGGCATACGCGATTACTCGCTCTTCTCCGCCGGAGCCTTGTGTGAGAATTGCTCCCAGGCCATAGTTGCACGCGTCGGTCTGCAGAGTGAATTGTTTGCTGAAGTCAGGGCACGCCAGGACTGGTGCTTTCGTCAGTTTTTCCTTCACTTTTTCGAACGCTTGCTGGTGCTCCTCTGACCATACCCATTTGACTCCTTTCTTTAGCAATCTGCCAAGTGGGTGAACCGTGTTGGCGAAGTCGGGGACGAATCTCCTGTACCACGACGCCACTCCCATGTATTGCCGTAACTCCTTTACATTTGTTGGTGGTTTCAATTGTGAAATTGCAGCCACTTTCTCCGGGTCGGTGCATATACCGTGCTCCGTCACCTTGTGACCCAGGTACTTCAGTTCCCTCTTGAAGAAGTCACATTTGTCGACGTTAATCCGCGAATCTAACCCTTAGTCGTCGAAACACTTCTTTTACGTTGTTCTTGTGCTCCTCCAACGTCTTTCCAATGATGATTATGTCGTCCAAGTATGCAAAGGCATGTGGTAGCATTTCCGGTCCGATTACTCGATCCAGCGCTCTCTGGAATGTTGCTGGTGCCGAATGGAGTCCAAATGGCATCACTTTCCACTGGAACAATCCTATGCCGGGTACGGTAAAAGCTGTCTATGGACGACTCGCCTTCTCCATTGGTATTTGCCAATACCCGTCTTTTAAATCGAGGCTTGTGATGTAGTGAGCCTCCCGCAGTTGGTCCAAAATGTGATGAACCCTGGGCAGCGGGTATGCATCTTTGACCGATCGGTTATTAAGCTGCCGGAAATCGACGCACAACCTCCATTTGCCAGTCTTCTTCTTAACCATGACGATCGGGGCGCTGTGTGCACTGTTTGATGGCTCGATGCATCCTTTTGCCAGCAATTCGTAGACCTGTTTGCTTATTTCCTCTTGCATTTTCGGGTTTTTTGGGAAGTAACGTTGTTTTATCGGCCGATCGTCGTGCATCACGATTCGGTGCTCCGTAACTGGTGACGTTCCTGTCATGGAAGCAAATGCGGCTATTTCCTGTCGCAGGAATTGATCTATGGCCACATCCGCATGTAAGGGTTCACCACTCGCCGTTATCCATGTGCTTTTCTTCCTCTGCATTATTTTGTTCTCTTGTTGTTGCCTGCTCCTGTGTTCGTCGTTCTTGATTTTCATGCTGCCGTGTTTCGTGTTCCCGTGATCCTGGCTCCTGTGTTAATTGCTCCTGTGCTTTTTGTTCCAATGTATTGACTACCGAGAGTCTCTCTTCTTGATCTTAGTTGCGCCGTCGACGAGCCGGAATACGTACCTGTATACCGGTACACTCGAGCATGGTTCCCATGGTGGACAGGATATCCCATCCCAGCACCAATTCGTCGATGACTCCCGGTAGTACAAGTAATGCCAGATCCACTTGCCTGTCTCCCAGTCCGATCTGCACCTCCACTTACTCCGTCACTCCGCTGGACCGTCCATCCGCCAACCGCACCTGTCTTTGTGTCGCCCCCAGTTCAAATCCTTCCTCAACCAATGTCAACGCCAATTCCTCGCTAACAAAACTGCTCGTTGCTCCAGTGTCGATTGTAGCGGAGTAGGAACTGTTGCCGATTTGAACTATAGCTGACAGGCAGTGGCCATCGTCCCTCAAAGCGCCGACTAGTTTTGTGGAGCTGCTTCTATCGGCATCCGCTCGCTCCTGGGAGCTGGACGCCGATGGTCGTTTCCCGATCGGCAGCATTGGATTGTGCGGCATCCGATTCGCCCACACATCCAGCAAAATATCAGGATCTCGTTTTGGCATTCCCTCGCCCAGTGACCCTCACGCCCACACCTCCTGCATGCCTGTGTTGGGTTTGGTACGTGCGTCGGTGGTCCTGAGAATGCCCTCGGAGTTGGCTGAGGCTGTGTCCTGGCATGTTCGGCGCATCGGGTACATGAAGCGGTGCTTTCCCGTGGTCTAGAGTCCTCAATTGCCATTAGCCGTGGCCGGTTTTGCCGAGTGTGTTGCCGTAGTCTCTCCCTGTCCCGTTCCAGTTCCTTAAACTCTTCGGCCAACTGCATCAGTTCGATCAGACTGCCATTCTGATACGGTCGTGCAAACGCTCGGAAATCTGGGAGACTGCAGCTGTAGATTTGATGCCGTTCGCGCTTTTTAGAAAATCGGAGGGGTCGCATCAATGTTTGCATCTCTACCATGAATTTCTTGAAGGGTTCGTCGATGCCCTGTTTCCGACGAGTGACTTCCTCCAGCAGCTTCGGGAAGTAGTCCCTTGGTAGGAAGAACTCCTGGAAGCTGGTTACGAACGATGTCCAGGTCTTCCAGTGTTCGTTGTTTGCGATGTACCATTTCAGGGCTGTGCCTTTCAGTAGTTCTGGCATCGCTCTTGGGACAAGATCCAGGTCCAGAAATTCTAGTGGCTTCGAACTTCCGTCGAACTTGAAACTCCATTCTCGCACTTGTTTGGCCACTGCTGCGTAGTCCCTGACAGGGTTCCTTTTGTGGGTTTGTCGATGAAGTTTCCCAGAGAGCTCTCCGTTCCTCCCGCTTCCGGTCTTCTAATCGACGTGCCTCCTCACTTATTGACATATAATCCATTTTTGCTAGGGACGCCGCCGTTCTATTCACGTCTGGATTTTCTAGTTGAATGACGGGTGTCCTGAATGGAGAATTTCTCCCGTGCTTCCTTGCCAATGCGTCTATTCGTTCGGCGTGGGGAGCGTGTCCCTCGTTGGCTTCGACCCACTCGCCGAACTCCTTTCGCATGGCGTCCACTGTGCCTGTGAGCTCGATCTTAAATTCGCTACCATATTGTAGCAGCTCCTCCCTCTTGAGGTTGTATATCCACGCTCGTACCATTCTGAATTTTCTCTGGCCTTAATATTCGCAAAACCCTGCAAGTTGGGCGCCAGTTGTAACGATCCTTTAGGCCGGGCTAACTCGGTCGATTATTTAAGGTTCGTGCAACGAATTTATAGTTGCCTGTTTTGCGAATAAATAAGAACTCAGTAGACTTCAATTTCAATGGATTTATTGTGCGACTCCTGGCCGACTCTTTAACTTTAAATCTTAATGTTAGGATAAGCTGGGTTGTTTTTAGGGTCCTGCGTCGCTCGTCCTAGGTCGTCCTTGACGTCGTCCTTCGGAATCCCGCGGCTTCTCTCGTCTCCCGCTCTTTGATGAACAGCTCCTGCGGCAGCAAAGATTGCCGAATGTCCTGCCAGAGCAAGGACTGCTGAGTGGATCCTGCGGCAACAAGGATTGTTGAATGTCCTGCCAGAGCAAGGACTGATGAAGGGATCCTGCGACAGCGAAGATTGATGAATGTCCTGCCAGAGCAAGGACTGATGATGGGATCCTGCGACAGCGAGGATTGATGAATGTCCTGCCAGAGCAAGGACTGATGACGGGATCCTGCGGCAGCGAGGATTGATGAATGTCCTGCCAGAGCAAGGGCTGATGAAAGGATCCTGCGGCAGCGAGGATTGCTGAATGTCCTGCCAGAGCAAGGACTGATGAAGGGATCCTGCGACAGCGAGGATTGATGAATGTCCTGCCAGAGCAAGGACTGATGACGGGATCCTGCGGCAGCGAGGATTGATGAATGTCCTGCCAGAGCAAGGACTGATGAAGGGATCCTGCGGCAGCGAGGATTGCTATATGTCCTGCCAGAGCAAGGACTGATGAAAGGATCCTGCGGCAGCGAGGATTGATGAATGTCCTGCCAGAGCAAGGACTGATGACTTGAGGATTCTTACCCGATGTGTGCTAGCGCGATTCTCGAACTCGACTGAACTCCTGAGTCAGCGATTGCATGCGCTTTTATAGGCATGCGCTCCCTGCTCACTCAACGACGCTCGTTTCGCTACTCGTCCAGTTAACGGTTAATCTGTGTTAACTGTATTTGCCCGTTCCAATTTGCCCATGGGCGTAGCTACCTGTAATTGTTGTGGGGAACACATATTGTTCCTCACAAGACGCAGAGCCTACCTGTGTCCACTGTTCTGGAAACCATACGGCCCGTTACAAAGGATGTCAATGGTACCAGGATTTTCTCCGCCGAACAATGGGGCCTACAAAGAAGGATATTAATTCAAACATGATGCGTCCCTCAACAACACTTTCCTACCCTGCAGTCTGGTCGCGGCACCAGGACAAATAACGCAGCAATGCAGCATCAGCAGCAATTGACTCAACAACAGCGAGTTCAGCATCAACCATCTGTTGGTACTGGAAGAATCACAGGAATCTCCTATGCTGCAGTAGCTGGAGGCAATTCAAATGCAATATCGAGCAAAGATGGGCCTGCTCAGCGTCATCTTCATAATATGCAAGCACAACAGTTATTGCAGCAACAGAACTCATGTGATGTTCAGACACTGTTGCAACAGCAACAGTAACAGTTTCAGGAATGGCAACAGCAGCTACAACAACAGCAGCGACAGCAGTTTCTTATGTGGCTTCAACAACAGCAGCAAGAACAGAAACAGCACAACAGTCAAATCTACCAACGTTTTGAAGAGCTTGAAAAAATAGTTTTTGGAATGGCCAATATACTTAAGAAACTGTCTGGGACTGGACTAAATCCTCAGTCTCAAAGCAACGTTTCAATTTCAAAATGAACTCACTAAAACTTCTTGTCTGGAATGCTAACGGCATTTCAGGAAAAGCGCAAGAAGTCGTGCTCTTCAGGACAACAATAACATTGACATTCTTCTTCTCACGGAGCTCAGGGTTAACCGAAGGGAAGCTGTAAAAATATATGGATATACCTTTTATCCGGCTTTCAAGCCATCCCAAAATAATAACAGCGTTGGCGGGGCAGCGGTTTTGGTGAGGACCTCTGTTCGTCACTTTCCGCAAAGGGTCATTCAGACACGCAGCATGCAAATGTCTTCAGTAAAAGTAGCCACAGGCCTGGGTGACGTGGAGTTCAGCGCAACTGGATCACCCACCAGATACCCTTACGTGCGCAATCACAGGCCCTCCTGCTTGGACTTTGCATTGCATCATGGAATACCTTGAGCATCGAGCTACCATAACTCAAAGCTGGGATTTGGACTCCGATCATCTGGCCCTAGTCATCAGCATTGCGACAGATGGTGTTAACGCCAATCCAAGCCCTCGCCTGGTCACCAAGCACACCGACTTACTAGCCTTTAGGCAACATTTGGAGAGCTCGATTCAGCTGAACACTCAGTTAAATTCTGGTGAAGATATTGAGATGGCTGTCGATTACTTCACAGAAACTGTTTACAGGGCTGCGGCTGCCTCAACGCCTCCTGATCCTCCGGCAGGCACCACCTATGGGATAGTGCTGACAAGAGAGGCCAGAGAGCTCTTGGCACAAAAACGGAGACTCCGAAGACGCGCAATTCGCACTCAAGACCCCTGGGACCGCGTTCTTTGGAACCGAGCTGCTAAACAATTACGGAATGTCGTGACAGAACTACGATGCAACTTCTTTGAGGAAAGGCTGGCTTCTATGGATTACACTATAGATGCTGGATATTCACTTTGGAAGTGCACTAAGTCCCTTATGAGGCAGCCGTTTAGACAAGTTCCTGTCAGGTGTCCAAGCGGCGAACTTGCCAGAAATGAAGAAGAGCAAGCCAATTCTTTTGCTCACCACTTAGAGGCCAGGTTCACCCATTTCCAATTCGCCACGGAGGAGCAGTGCAGAGAGACCAACGACAGTCTCCAGACCCCACTTGAGATGTCTCTTCCTATCAAACCAGCCAGAGTCGATGAGATTGCTGAAGTCATAAGGTCCCTACCGAGGAAGAAGGCTGCTGGCATTGACAGGGTGTGCAACCCCACATTGAAGGCCCTGCCTACTCGGGCGCTCCTGTTCATAGCTCTAATCTTTAACGCAATATTTAGGGTGCAGGTCTTTCCGAAGCAGTGGAAGATGGCAAGAATACTAATGATCCATAAGCCTGGAAAACCTGAAGATGATCCTGAGTCGTATCGGCCAATAAGTCTCCTGTCTTCCTTATCTAAGGTATGGGAAAGACTCCTTGCAAACCGACTCAATGCTATTATCAAGGACTGTCGCATCCTGCCGGATCATCAGTTTGGCTTTCGGAAGGGTCACGGCGCTGTGGAACAGGTCCACAGATTGGCAAAGCACATCTTACAGACTTTTGATGAACTTGAGTACTGCAATGCTGCTTTCTTTGATGGCATGTTGGCCTTTTAAGCAAAATTAAAAAGCTGTTCCCTGCACCGTACTATGGTGTCCTATGCTCTTACTTGGAAGAACGAAAATTTATGGTTAGGGTCAGGAACACCTTTTCGAATCCCTGCTATATGAGAGCTGGAGTTCCACAGGGCAGCGTCCTTGCCCCACTGCTCTACTCAATTTATACAGCAGATCTACCCCGCCCCAGTGAGCAACATTGCCCTGCTCTACAGCAGGGAATCCAAGAGTACACCAACGCACTGGCAGCTTGGTGCAGAAGGTGGAATTTAAAGATCAATCCACAGAAGACCACCAATCCCTGCTTCACTTTGAAGACACTCATCGACCACACTCCACCTATACAGATAGAAGGCGTAACTATTGATCAACCAACGGAAGTAAAATATCTCGGCATCGTCCTTGACAAGCGCCTTACTTTTGGTCCCACCTGAAAGCTACGGCTGGAAGATGTGGCCAAAGGATGCAGCAATTGCGGTGGCTCATCAATCGAAGAAGCACCATGACACTCAGGGCCAAAAAAGCAGTCTACGTTCACTGTGTCACTGTGCAGATTTGGTGAATTGCTCCCAAATCCAACTACAGGCGCATTCAGACCTTGCAGAACCGTGTAATGCGACAAATAACAAACTGCCCCTGGTATGTACGTGGCTCCACTCTTCACCGTGACCTCAAACTTCACACAGTGGAGAAGCAGATCGGAAGGCACACCAGCAGATATAGTGATCAACTGATAAGACACCAAAGTGTACTCGCCAGACGACTTCACCCAGCCAGGCCTTTAAGGCGTTTAAAAAGATTGGGCTTCGCCAAAACAATTGGCCAAGTCCCTCAGGCGCCCTCATAATATTTGATATTCTTTGCAAGTCCTTTGCGTTACGCAAGAGGTTTGGTCCTTTTTTTATTTATACTAAATCTGTGTTGGTTATGTTGCTAATTTGTATGTACGGATAAAAGAAATTTCGTTATTGTTAAAAAAAAAGCGCCACTCGAACGGATCTGCGAGCAGCAACATTGACGACGACGAAACGATGAGGATGACGACGCCGGCAGAGGCAGAAGACGAACAGCTGCAGCAGCGATAAAGAAACCGTCGAGTTGAGTGAGCCAGCACATGGGCGATAATTGCTTGGGTGCAATTAAATGCCGGCTGGCCGAAGATTTAAACACTAGACTGTGTTTGTGATGGTCTGCTACGTGTGTGCCAGAACATTGATGTATTTGCATGGCGAGATGCAAGGGAGCATGCGTGCATGCTTTGGCTGGCAGGTATTTAAAGTAAGCTACTTTTGTGTAGCATACTTTTTATTGTTGCACATTAAGTGTGCTTATTTGTTAATAAACTTTTAAATTATTGAAAATGTAAAATAAAGAAATGATGGAGCAGCTTATTGGTTCGGGGAGGCCGAACTGCTATTGGTGCAGAGAGCGCCAGCAATTTGTTGCTGCATAATTGCTATTTGGACCATCATTTCTTCAGATCTGGCCTGCTGCTTTAAGAGCAGTTCAGTGAGCAGAGCAATGTGGCCATTTTTGCCAGTTGCTACTGTTATTGATTTATGTTGTTCTTGTTGTTGTTCCACAGCAACATCAACTTGCATATTATTGGTATCAGCAAAATGTTGCTGTTGTTGTTGTTGTTGCTGTGGACGAGCAACGCTATGGCCGAGTGATTCCAGCTTTTGCTGTTGTAAAATTACAATTTCCTCTCGATTGAGAGGCACGCCTGGCTGTAAGAGCTGGCGTTTTTGCTGCTCTTGCTGGAGCTTATTGATGTGTTCCAAGTTGGAACTTCCAACCTCGAGCGAGAAATCCATTGTGGACTCGCTCGAAGCAGGACCATTTTGTGTTGGCTTCTTTTTTGTTGCGGCAAGTGAGCAGAGGAGGAGGCTGCATTATTAGCAGCAGAAACAGATTTTGATTGTATCTGTTGCTGTTGCTGTTCAGCCTGCCCCTTCCTCTGTTTATGATTAATATTGTGCTTATTGCGCTTTGTAATGCCATTCTGCTTTGGAGCAGATTGTGATAGAGCATTGTTCTTCTGCTTCTGTTGCTGTCGGCGCTGCTGGTGAGGCTGCTGCTTCGGCAAAGAAACAGGAGAACTTTTGGATGGCCTATTTTGGCCCAATGTGTCGATTTTATTAATCGCCAGTTTTGATTTTAGTAGGTTGGTATAATAGATACATCTGTTTAGCCGATGCCAAACAAGAAGAAGAATTAAAGTTGCCGCCAGGCAACACAACAACAATTTGGTGGAAATAAAAACTCGCGTGCGATCGATTTCGATGTACAATTTGAAGTGTTTTATTGCTGCCCACGCAGCTTCGATTTGGGCTCTCATTCGCTCAGAGCGTGAGAGAGCGTAACATACAAAATAACATAATTGAGCGCTTAACATACCCAACTATGTTAAGCACAGTGGGCTAGCAATATAATAATACACAGTATGGGAAATGACCACACATCGGCCGCGTTGAATGCCGCAGGCTTCAAGCCTTTGGTAATGGCGCCAACCGATGAATGGCGCGTTTGTAGACTCCAGATTTAGTCTTAACCACGGCTACTCGAATTTTCCCGTCTGCTCCTTTGACGACGTACGTCACTACGCCTAGCAGCCAATTCTGCGATGGCACGTTGTCCTCGTGTATGAGAACGACTGCGTCTACCTCCAGATTCTGCTCCTCCCGTGTCCATCGGTGTTTCTGTTGCAGTCCGAGGAGGTAATCTCGCGACCAACTCGCCCAGAATCTCTCCTTGACTGCGGACACGAGCCGCCATCTGCGCAAGAAGGACAGCTTGCTGTCGTCCTCGAGAAGATCGGACGCGGGCGGCAGCGTTGCGAGCGTTCTGCCTACCAGCAGATGCGCTGGCGTGATGGCCTCCACGTCGTTGGGGTTGGTGCTGTCGGCCACGATTGGCCGGGAATTGAGAACGGCCTCTACCTCGACCACCACGGTTTGCAACTCATCCGTTGCGAGGATCACGCCGCCTATGGCTCGCAGTAGATGGTGCTTCGCTGCCTTCACCGCGGCCTCCCATAGGCCTCCAAAATGCGGCGCTCGAGGAGGGATGAACACAAACTCGGTCCCACGCTATGCGGCAAACTCCACCATGGCATTGCCGTGTTTGATAAAGTGGCTCGCAAACTCCTTCAGCTCTCGAGCAGCACCCACAAAATTCGTGGCATTGTCGCAATGCAGCCGAATGATGGGTCCTCGACGGGCAAGAAACCTAGACAAAACATGATAAAAGAATTTGAGGTTAGATCGTTCACAAGTTCTAAATGGACAGCTTTGGACAAAAGCAGACGAACACAGCCAAGAATACTTTTACAGGCGACTTGCCGCGTATCTTTAATGACATTTTAATTGGTCCACAAAAGTCGACTCCACTGACTTCGAATGGGTGTTGCCCATTTACTCGATCAGTGGGCAAGTTTCCCATGATTTGGGCTGCCAATCGAGGTTTGTACCGAAAACACCGAATACATTTCCGGACAACAGATCCACAAGTCTCGCGTGCGTTTACCAGCCAGATTTTTTGTCTAAGCAGCCCAACCAGAACACGTGCAAGTGTTCCAAATACAGGGTTACAAATCGGCATCCCTTTGGCATTATCAACGGGAACTTGGCCTGATGTGCCAATGGAGCATTGAGTAAGCGACCGCCAACTCGCAACAGCGTTATTTTCCGATTTTTGTCCAAATACGTATCCACGAATGGCGTCAGCTTCTGAAGTGACGGCTGAAGTGCTAAAGATTTTTGTATCTTCTTTATTTCGTCACAGTACTTGTCCTGCTGCACAATGCTCACGACAGTCAAAAATGCACTTTCCAATTCCTGAACGCTGACAACTACAGATGAGAATTCAGAATTCTTTTTACGATTAGTAATACACCAGACAAAGCGAAGAATATACGCAGTAATACGCAATATTTTAAGATGTGAAGAACAGCTTTCGACTAATTCTATGATTGGATTGGGTGAGACATCGGCCGTGGTAAAGACAGTAGCAACTTTCCGCTTCTCCAATCTTGAATTATCTGGTGACAGACTGAAATGAGGATTCTTAGGCCACCCATTTGAGCTCTTTGCCAGAAAATCTGGTCCTTTGAACCAAAACGACGCATTTAGCTCGTCAATAGTACATCCTCGAGATACCAAGTCAGCGGGATTTTCCTTCGTTGCAACGTGGCGCCAGTCAACTTCTGGAGTACTTTCCTGAATATCCGCTACTCGATTTGCAACAAAGGTGTTCATAGTTGATGGGTGTTGTTGCAACCAATGCAACACTACTTCGGAGTCTGACCAAAACACAACTCTTTCTACTGGGAAGTCAATCTGTTTGCGCACTTTCTGCCACAAGTTAGCTAGCAGATGTGCAGCACACAGCTCAAGTCTGGGAATGGACTTGGTTTTTAGCGGTGCCACTTTTGATTTCGCAGTCAACAAATGTACCGAGATATTTGTCCCCAGATTCGCCCGCACATATAGACAACACCCATACGCTCGAGATGAAGCGTCAGCAAATCCATGTATCTGACACGCTGTTAGTTTTGAAACTCCAACGTACCGTGGGACTGCGACTACGTCCAAATTCGAAAAACAGCTAAGTACCTCTTGATACTGTAGGCAAAGCTCTTCGGGAATAGAGTCATCCCAATCAAGCTTAAGCAACCATATCTCCTGAATGAGAATTTTGGCCGGGCTGTAAAGGAAACAATTGACCTTTTCGTGGGATTCTCGGTTTGTTCGACCTCTTGCAACGAATATTTAAATAAGTCTGCTCTGGGATTCCAAATAAGCCCTAGGGTTTTGGTATCTCCATGCTCTCCAAGAGCGACTGCATCATCGTGGGAAAGTGCTATTAGACGCCCATTTTGCCAGGGTGAATCTAGCAGAGTCCAACGCCTCTACCAACTGTCTGCGCATTAAATCCAACTCTTCCATAGAATCGGCTCCTGTCAGTAAATCATCAACGTAGAAATCCTGCGACAGTGCGCGCGACGCAACAGGATGTGATTTTGCACACAAGTCACTTAGCTGCTTTAAGCACCTGATCGCCGAGAATGGAGCTGAGGCTGTTCCATATGTGACTGTGTTTAGCTGATATATCCGCAACGGATCCGTGGGATGCTCTCTCCATACAATCAGCTGAAATTGTCTCTGATTCTCGTCAATTTCAATTTGACGGTACATCTTAGTTATATCAGCCGTCAGTGCGTATGTGCGAAACCTAAATCTCAACAATGTGGAGTATAAACATGGCTGTATTGTTGGCCCAATCATTAACAAGTCGTTTAGCGATACCTGAGACGATGACTTACTCGACGCGTCAAACACTACGCGGAGTTTAGTGCTAGTGCTTTGCGGTCTTAGCACGCATTGATGAGGAATGAAGTAATGCGGCTCTCTCGGGATATTACTGTCGGTTTGTGTCATATGGCCCAACGTAATGTATTCCTGCATGAATGACATGTACATTGACCGAACTTCTGGCTGTCGCAACAGCCTACGTTCCAGACTTAAAAAGCGTCTTCTTGCAGTTTCGAAAGACGATCCCAATTCGTTAGGGCTCGATTTGAATGGCAAAGAAAAACTAAACCGACCCGAGGATAATCGAGCAATAGTCTGTACAAAGGACTTCTCGCAAAGCAATTGTTCTGGGGTATAGATTGTGGAATCAGGTGCATTTGGAATATCTTCCAACTCCCAAAATTTTCGAACTATAGCGTCAATTTGACATGGCTCTTGGTTCAAACTTACAAGAGCAGTGGCCTTATCAGTCGAATGTTCTACTGATTTATAACGACCTGACACTATCCAGCCAAACACAGTGTTCTTCAAAGTAGGCCCACCGCTTTGGGCCTTAATGCATCCGTCTACCAAGAAGTCATAAAATGCTTCTGCTCCCAGTAGCATATCTACTCTCTGGGGTTTGTAATACAATGGATCTGCCAGTTGTAGGTCATCTGGAATGTCCACCTCATTAGGAGCAATAGCTCTTTCTGGCTGATAGGATGAAATTGTTTTGAGAACACTGAATTCTGCACTCATTTCAAACGTACCTATTCGGGCTGCCACCGACGTTTCAACCTTGTGCTGACTAGACGAGCTCAAATTTCCTATGCCCAAAACTCGAATTTCTTTCCTCAACTTTGGTAATTTTAATGAATTAGCCAACTCCTCTGTTACAAAATTGACCTGTGCTCCAGAATCTAGTAAAACTCGTGCTAAATGATAACAGCCACCTCGTCCCCTAACCTTCACAAGCGCCGTTGCCAATATCACCTGCTCAGTCTTTTTGCCACACACATGATTGCAAGATGCTGGAGGACTCTGAGACGCAAAATTTGTCTCCGGAACTTGCTCGTGGTGAAGCGGTGCTACCAATGCCGAAGACTCCGGCACAAATTTATGCAGCAACGTATGATGCGGTTTTGAGCAAACTCTACAATGTGCTGACTTGCACACGGATACATTCTGGCCTTTTTTCAGGCAATTAAGGCACAATCTTTGACGAATTTAAAGCGGTTTATAAAGGGCAGTGACTCGAAGGACGGACAAGAATGAATTGAATGGTTGCTCGCTTTACAAAACGCACATTTCGGATCGGACGCTTGCTCAGTTTGAGCCACAGACAACGCAGACTTCGACCCTCGCCGAACCGAGCCTTCACGATCAGGCTTATTTGGTTTACCGCGACTGGAAGTTGCCTCCTCTGCACACAGGTGCTGAAAACGCCTATTTAGACTTTCTTCGCAATTTTCCCAGAGCGGGATTCTTGTATAATCCAGCGTTTCTTCCCATTTCAAGCGCGTGTCCGAATCAACCTTACTCATCACGATGTGAATAAGCATTGCATTCGCGATCTTTTTATCGTCTCCTAACGAGAGCAGAGAATCATAGATTGCTGACACCGTGTCAACAAGTGACCTCAGTGACGATGCTGAAGGCCCTTTCATCTTCGGCAAATCGAACAACTTGGAAATGCTTTCAAAGAAAATTAAACATTCATTGTCGTACACTCTATTTAACGAGTCTAATGCCTTTGGGTAATTCCTATCATTCACTTGGAATGCCTTTACTGTTCCCAGAGCGTCCTTTTCCAGGCATGATAACAAGTGGTTGAACTTTTCCACATTTGACAATGAATCCTCGCTGTCGACCAAGCTCGTAAACAGTCCAATGAAGTTTTTATACTCCGAATACTCTCCGCTGAATTTAGGCAGTTTCATATAAGGCAGCTTTCGATGATGTCCTACCGATCCTACAATGGTGGAATTAGCACAAGGCTGCGACTTCGGAACCATTCCTAAAGACCGCAACAGAACCTTGGTAGACACACAAAGCTCCTCTAAATCCGCACGAGACGCTAAAGCAGGATTTATTTTGTCGACTTCCCACTGTATTTTAAATGCCTCATCAACATAACGATTAAAAATCTTCCTCCGACATTCTAGTTCATACGGGTCGAAAGGCGCGGTACGCTCCTGGAGCGATTCTTTAAGACGAGAAATGCTTAACACGAGCACCTCAAGTTGATACACAAGATCTACTTGATCATCCCGACCAGCAAGTGAAACGTTGTGACCACCGCGTCTTTTAGGAGGCATTATCACGAATATGTTTAATTATTACACGAGGAGTTAGACTAATCTATGTCTGTAATTTTATTTTTAACGACAACTGATGCAAAGTATCACAAGTTTTTATTCGTATTATAACAACCTGCAACCACTGTGCCTGTGCAAAGCTGATTCTAGCACAACAAATGCACGCACAAGAGAAATACCGAATAATGAATACTAACAAAATAAAAGGGCAGACGACACTGCCAATAAATGCATGTGTGTATAAATATATGCGCGTGTCTCTATATGTGTGCGTCTATGTAACGCTTCACAATATTCCAAATCTTACAAGTCTTTTTTGTTCGTATTACGACGATCTGCTACCACTGTGCCTATGCAACGATTATAACAAAGCAACGAACTCACGCATAAAACGACAAGAGAAATTGAAAGCAACAACAAATCAGCTGCAGTCGACGCAGCTACGAAACGCTTGCCGTGTATGTATGTATGCTCGCCTGTATGCTTTACTTCAAACGCCGAATGCATGCACAAGACAAATGACCGAAATTGACAATAACAACAATAACAACAATCAGCAGCAGTCGACACTGCTCAGCTGCTTGCTGTGTATGCTTGTATGTAGATCTCTGCAAGTGTTTCAGCTCACGCGCCTAACACACGCACAAAAGAGAAGCCGAAACTACAACAATAACAACAATCAGCAGCAAGCGACACTGCTATTATATATATATGTATGTCTTTTCGCGCTTCTAAACCGACGAATGCACGCACAAAGAGAAGCCAAACGCAAATAACGCCAACGATGAGCAACGGTGACGCCGTTATTATGCACTATGTATTTATATTAGCGGCAGCTGAAACGGGCATATATGTGCATACATGCATATGTCCATATGTATATGCAGCGAATATGCGAATATGTATATTTTTATGCACTTTTATATGTTACAAATATATATGAGTGTATATAAAGAAAAATTAATAAATTTTCTGTTTGAATTTCAAATTCACTTCAAATTTATTAATATGTTTGACTATGGTTTGCTGATATGTATGTAAAATTCACATATGTACATACATCACCAGAGACAGGTCACTTGGATATTTTGATTTAATATTAATTTGATACCTGACCACAAACTGTTTGCCGAGTGCAACAGCAGCCGTTCATCATATCCAAAAATCCAAACCAAGTTCCAAATCCAAGCCAAATCCCAATCCGGTCCAACGATCAATCAGCAAACCAAGGCGTCAAATCCAACGAAGTCAACAAATCCAAAATCGGGGTCCAAATCCACGCCAAAGTCGAAACCTAAGTCCACCCGGGGGCGCCAAAATGTTTAGCCGATGCTAAACAGCCAGAAGAATTAAAGTTGCCGCCAGGCAACAAAACAACAATTTGGTGGAAATAAAAACTCGCGTGCGATCTATTTCGATGTACAATTTGAAGTGTTTTATTGCTGCCCACGCAGCTTCGATTTGGGCTCTCATTCGCTCAGAGCGTGAGAGAGCGTAACATACAAAATAACATAATTGAGCGCTTAACATACCCAACTATGTTAAGCACAGTGGGCTAGCAATATAATAATACACAGTATGGAAAATGACCACACAACATCCTTTGAAATTTCCTGTGTGAGCCTGGCCACAGTTGGCGCAACGTGGAGGCGCCGACTTGGGCTTGGTGCAGGATTTGGAAATATGCTCGTTGCCGCATTTAACGCAGCGAGGCGTATGCTGGCAATATCTGGCAGTGTGATTGTAGCGCTGGCAGCGTACACACTGTGGCAAGTAGTTTTTGTTGCGTTTTGGCCACTCGAATTTAACAACAAACTTGCAGAGCGAATTAATATTGAAGATCGTTTTATTTTTGGAAGCTGGCTGAGGAGTCAGTTCAACAAAGAACAAGTTTGGATTATAAGTACCATTACCATTGCGGTTCTTATAGGTTGGATTAAATACGTTGCGGACCGTATAACCCAGTTCAGAAAGCTCATATTGGATATATAGTGGGGGCGTGGAAGAGTGAATTCAACGCACAATGACCCGAAATGAGCGATCCTCACGCAACTGGTATGTGTTGTATCGGAATGTATTGTCCAATTTAAGGACATTTATAATATGACGATAGACGTCAGAAGTTCTGGGCAGGATACGGATTGTACCTGGACCGCCCAATTTGATAACAAAATCAACAATGGCTGGCGAATGATTATATAATACATTTTTCAAATAATCAATGGCCGTGTTCACCAGAACAAATCGACAACAGAATATCGATGAAATTTTTATGATTATTCTGGTGAACGGCAGTGATTAGCAATCATGATTTCAAATTTTGTGATTATGATGACTGAAAATTTCATCACCAAAATAGTACGCTGAAGTTCTCTGATTGTGATGCTTTTTTATCGATAAACCAAACGTCAACAAAAACAAAATTGCAACTGTCAGCTGAAACCGAAATTAACAAAATGAATACGGAGGAAACTATAATTTTAATAACTGAATTGGCGGATACCGGGAACTCCAACAATGTTTTGGAAGCGGTGGTAAAAATTTTGGATGAGGATAGCTTGGAAAGGATACTTCTCAAAAAGAAACAGCCGCGAGTACGCTCCCAGTTATATTATGAAGACACAGTGCAGGATTCTAGTCTGGACGAATTCAGCGTATCCATTAAGTGTTTATTTACTAACACCTTACAGGGACAATGGACATCTTAACGCATCCCAAATAAGGTTTAATGTCAGATTTTCAGCAATAAGAGCAGTTATTGAACGGACATTTGGTCATCTTAAGGGAAGATTTCGTCGTCTTAAGTACCTCGATATAAAATCTCCTACTTTTGGGAACTTCATTATAACGGCATGTTGCATGTTGCATAATTACATTCAGCTGGACACTGAATTTGAGGATGAAGACTGGATGGAAAACGAAGACATAGATATTGAGGAAG
This sequence comes from Drosophila quinaria, assembly GCA_035047525.1. NCBI lineage: Eukaryota > Metazoa > Arthropoda > Insecta > Diptera > Drosophilidae > Drosophila > Drosophila quinaria. Next base: position 29,757 of record JAWNPO010000432.1, read on the forward strand.
TGTCATATTCGGAGATCTTAGGTACTTCAGAAAGAACTGCTTCAGAAGCTTCAAGAAAACGAGATCTAATTAAAAATAAAATAATATAAGCTAAAACAGTTTCGTTTATAAAATAATTTTTTTATTCAAATTAATTTGGTTGGCTGGACTGGGCTGATATTTTTTCTACAAGTTTTTCCAGCAAGTTGTTTCGAGCCAACTGAATAGTGTTATTTTCTTCCATTGCAACTCTCAGCTTTCGGAGCTCTTCGGTGCGAGTAGCATCGGCTTCAATTATCTTTTTTTTTGTGGTAATATGAACTTTTTGCCTCGTCTGCCATCCGCTTGCGCCTCCCTGAGTTAGTGCTTTGTGCTAGCTCTTCAAAGCTCTTTTCGTTCGAGAAGTCTTCGGCATTAAGCTGTAGAGAAGTTGCATTTATAATAATCATGATAAAAAATTATAATTATTTCATACCTCTATCTCGAAGTTCTCGTCATAAAACATTGGTAATGTACTTTCCTCCTCTGTTACCAATGTGGCCAACGTGCGGCACCCCGACACTGCTAGGTCGCCACCGAATATATTTTCCATGTCGTCAAAAAATTCCTAACTTGTCCTTCCCTCGCCGGTACTCTTGTTTTTTTTTACAAATTGTAATGTAGGACGCCTTTAAATTGCTAATTTTTCGGTCAAGTTGCTGTTCATCTAGACCTTTGACTCCATGTTCTTCCATTTCGTTCAAAATCTCCCGCCATACTAATTTTTTTTTTATTTTTGGATCACGGAAGCTTGACTTTCTCTCGCCATATAGGGCCAAAAGTAATTTGATTTTGGCGGAGTTCCATTTTTTCTCATTCACTGCAGAATAATGGATAATGTATTTATTTAAGTAATTTTATTTGCTAAAACTTACGTTGATTTTCCACTTCGTTCGTTCACCAATACAAATGAATTTGACAGACACACCGATAGTTTTAACTAAGAAAACCGATAACTTTCAAGATTTCGAGGCCTCACTTTAATTTCAACGGCGTTGCCTTAAATTTCATCAAAGCGTTCACCAGAAGCCAATCAAAAATTTTTTGATTTGTGATACATGATTACTGATGGATTAGTTCTGGTGAACACGGCCAATGTCACTGATGATTTCAATCACCTGACTGGAAGAGTCACTGCCACTGCCATTTGATTGTTGCTGCTGTTGTTGTTGACGCACTTGAACAACAATCTGCGGTGGTTTAGAGGCCTTTACAGGCGCACCGGCAGGCAGATAATAGTTTAATATTTTCTAGGAAATTTTTCCTGTTTTGATTTAGTTTTGAATTTAAACGATTTGCGTGTAATTGTGCAAATCGGAAATTGGCCGACAGAAGTCTGGCCGATTTTCTCGCGCTTTTAAGGCTAGATTGGCCCTGGACTTGGGGAGTGTGCCGCAGTGTGCTGTAGAGCGAGGCACTGGCGCAGACACCGGCACCAGTGACAGAACCGGCAGACACAGAGGCAGCCAAGACATTGATGGTGTTGGTACCATCAATGCTGCCGCCACCACTGCATCCACCAGAACCGACACCAGCACCGGGCGCACCAGAGCACTCAGCCCCAGCAGAATCACTGCAGGATAGCATGGGCAATGTTGAGTATTGCGGCAAAGCAGCATTGCTCAGAATTATTGGCCTTTCTGGCCGTTGCGATGCAACCAAGACAGCTGGCGATGATGCTCGTGAAGAGGCAAAATCGTCCGAATGGCTGGTCGGAAATGGAGTATCGTTAATCGCCAGATCACCAACTGAACCAGTTGAAGAAGAATTTATATTGATGACCGGACCTGGGGGGCTATCTGGTAGTGTGCCACTGGTATCAAGTAGCTCAATCATACGTTTATAGTTGTGAGCTTTTCTTGCACGGTGGCAGGTAGCATTGTGCTGTCCGTATTTGTGCCGGACGCAGCAGCATTGGCTGCCACCTGGCTTCCGTCAGTCGATCCTGACAATTGCAGGGCAGGCATTATCGACGATGATGACGAATCGGACTCGGAATTATTATTATTTGCCATTACAGACATTTTGGAAAGCATGTTTTAATACTGAAAGTATGTATAATGAAGTTATTTAAATTTAATTACTTGCTAAAAAAGTATTAAGTTTAGCTAGTGACTATAAGCAATGAATATTGTAATCAAAATTTAAGAATTATGTTTGCTAATTCTAGTTGAGTTAATTTGAGCTGTTTATTGAAAACAGCCCGAAAACTATGCTACACTTTTGATTCGTGAGGAGTAAAGGCAATGATGGCCGCTGCACTATGGGGTATTTTCCCAAAAATGTGTCATTTATTAATAACTCGTAAACTAAGTAAGGTATTTTGATGCGGTTTTTTTTATAGTGTTATATAAACCTCTAGAAGTATTCTGGAAAAGTGGGCGTGTCACCACCACCGCCCCTTATTTTTTTTTTCCCCCGGTACCAAGCTTGCTTGTTATTTCTTTTTTGAATAAAAAATTTGAACACTAAATATTATATATTAAATGGAAAACGAAGTTTTTAGCATGTACTTTATTTTAATTAATATGTTCTTCATTTTCAAGTTCAATATCGAACATATAGTTTAAGGAATCTTCCTCTCCAAATTCAGCATCCTCCCTAAAATGCTCTGTTGTTTCGATCTCGCATGATAGCAGTTGAATCACTTCCGATGGTAGAGAAAGACGCTTATGTTTTCGTATGCGTCTCTCCAGATTGACCGAAGAAATTATTGGGTCTGAAGTGTCCATAGCTCGATGAAAAACATCCGTGAAAGTGTTTATTCGGCTGTGCTTTCTCGCATGATGAAGTCTGTCAGACTTGTAAATTTTGTTTCGTGATTCAGCCGCCTCTTCCCCAAAGTAGCCGACTGGCAGCACGGTGTTCTCTAATATTTCTCTGGAGTGAACAATTATCTTATGAACTATCGTTGTCATTGGTAGCCATGGATATAAATCTACAATTAATTCTCCAGTTTTATGGCAAAGACTTTCATATTTTTCCAAATTGATTGGCAACTGACATGATAAGCATATAAGTATTGTCCTCATGTTTAAAATTAGCTGTTCGTCAATGCCAGTAATTTCGGAAAATATTTTATAGTTATTAAATGTACGGCGCGCTGTATTTCCGACATTTGTGTTCCCAAATCCTCCTTGTTTTGGTTGATCGACCTTTAATGTCAGCTTTTTCCAAAACATACGCTGGATGTACTCTTTTCTGTCAGATAAGATAATTTTGTCAGCTAAATCAGTTACTCTCCATTTTTGAATGCCGATTTTATATCCAGCATGAAGTACGAATTCGAAAAATCCATACTTCAAGTTATCTAATAATGGAACAAATTTACTGCACCTAAAATTTTTATTTCCAAGGAAATCCTTGGGACTTGCATTGCAAATAGGGCAAGCTTGGTACGATTTTGTACTTGTGAGGGCATTAAGCACTTTCCCATCAATCACTGTGAGCTGGAGACTAAATTTTATATAAATGCATTGCCTCATATTCAAAATTACTTTGCATGATATTCATTTTTCGATTTCCTCTTTCATAAAGGAGTTCTCTCTTAAAATAATTTCTATTGTTTCCTTTAGAAATTCTAGCTTTAAAGGTCGACAAAATCTAATTGATTGTGGGGTTCGATTATTCCATAAAATATTTCCGGAAGAATCCACAAGGCGAAGAGGCATAACAGTCGTGGCAAATAGACTTAAATCTGCACTGTGTGACTGGCCATTTGTGTATGCCTGGTTGTAATTCGCCTGTCCTCTGCTCCCATCAAAGCCATAACTTAATATCAGATTTGCAGATAAAAAATCCGTTTGCTGAATGTTCATTGCCATTATAACACTCTCCTCTTGCAAGGCCACTATCCGAGCGGCGGTGTGGTTCAAAAGCTCTTGCAGGGAAACCCTAGCGACGGTGTCGCTAATCTCAATATTATTTGGACGACAAAGCTTTTTTTTCTCAGCCACTTCTTTATATGGTGGAAATATATTGACGTTCCTTTTCATTGTTTCCTCTCGAAATGCAGTATACTGTTCCTTTGTCAAGCCTTGGTCTAAAACCAAAGCCAGGGTCTCCTCAGGAGAAGAACGTACCGGTTTTCTAATTGTTGTTGTCATGATTTTTCTGATGCTTTTGGCTTTTGCAGGATTGATGGCTAGTAATTTAAGAACAGCTGAAAGATCGTGGAGCCCACGCTTACGAGCAGCTATACTTGACGCTTCAACAAGCAAACGAACATTGTAGTCCTGGGACTTGGAGAGGTTAGCTACTTGCTTTCTTCGTGCACTTATTCCTTTAAACATAAACGTTACTTTTGGTCGTCCAACTGATTTGCATACTATATGGTTTCTCTTATTATTTAAGGCAAATTTCAGATTGTCATCCAGCCATTTCAAATATTTAGTTGCAAAAGTTTGCATTTTTCCTCTGCATTTCTTCCACCTGTTTGTTAAGTTAACGCAAAACAACCGAGATTTTTCCTTTATTAATTTTTCATTGAGGCGAATATTTCTTGAGCCTTCATATCCGCTAATAAATTGGAGTACAGCATTTTCTTGCTGAAAGCGGTTCTTCTGCTCTCGCCACACTGCGAACAACTCGGCATTTGGAATTATGAGGTTACGTGCTAAAAAATTGAATTGCGAAAAAAGCGGTCAAATGCGGAGCTTGAGATAAACTATTCTGAATAGAGAAATAATGACTCTACACCATGGACAAGGACACACACTTAACAATTGATAACAATTTTGTTAAACTCTCTGCAAAGTTCAGCTTTACTTTTCAAAATTCGACATGGACACCACTTGCTAAATATACACATTATTAAACAGACACGTACAAAAACAACAATATACAAGCATTAACACGTAACACAAACCTGAACAGTTGACATTCATTTCAAATTTGAATTTTTAAAATGTTTCTTTATCTTCTGCTTCATTTTGAAAATGCACGTAAATTTTGCAGTTATTAAAAGCACGCGGTCATCGGTTGCAACAGCTGACTTTAACAGCTGATTTCTTAACATTGGACTGTTATGTTAACATTTCTGGTATGCTGCATAACAGTTTAAAGTGTTTATTATATGTTAGCATTAAAAAATCATACATTTGCATACTTTTGAAAAATGAATAAATGACACATTTTCGGGAAAATACCCCATAGTGCGCTGGCTGCAGCTGACCAATCACAGCGCTTGGTTTCGCTGGTTTTGCCTGTTTCGCTTTTGCAGCGCAAAGGGTATGCTGCACTTTAAATATAAAAGCGCTGGGTATGACAATTGTATAAGCAATTAAAATATTGCCAAAAATATAAGAAAATTCCTAAAAGTAAAATCAATATATACAAATTAAATTAATGATAATTAATAAAAGCTAGGAAATTTCAAGTTCAAATTACTAATGTAAGTTATAAAAGCTAAAAATGGCTAAAAATTAATAATAAAAAAGATTATTAATATTTTTTAGAAATATTGGCGAACGATACGCCTTACTGATTAATTCGTAAGTAGTTAATTAAAAATATTGACTAGTTGTAGGTCAGGTATTTTAATTTATTAAAAATTATTGTTAGTTTTAATGAAAATATTGGCGAACGACACGCTTTATTGATTAATTTGTGAGTGGTTAATTGAAAATATTAACTAGTTGTAAGTCAGGTATTTTAATTTTAATAAAAATTATTATTAGTTTTAATGAAAATACTGGCGAACGACACGCCTTTTTGATTAATATGTAGGTAGTTCATTGAAAATATTAACTAGTTGTAAGTCAGGTATTTTACTGAGCGCTATTGATAGACAACTCAGTGTTGTTTGGCAAGGAGCTTTTCTGGAAGCACTATCCTTGAGTGCTTTTGCTATGATCCAGTTGGAAAAAAGCTCAATGCAGGGTAAATGCAATATAATTGTATTGCAAGCTGTGCGATAGGTGGCGCTATCGCATGTAAGCTGCAACCAATGTGTAAACGTTTAGAAAAATTTTATATAAAAATAGAGTTAATATAGTGTATTATGGCGACGACACGCCGTTTGGATAGTGTATGTATTGAATTGTCTATCTTATAAAAAAAACCTCTTTACGAGGTAAAAGTCTAGTGACGAAAACAGTTATATGCCCCAAAATTTCTGATATCCAATTTTGTGACGAATAACATTAAGTTTGACATATAAATCATTTATAAAAAAATTTTGGCACTCGGCACATTGCGCTAAAATGTCTCAATTCTTCATACCAAATAAAAACCACTGTTTTGCGCAGTGCCGAATGCAAAAATTTTTTTTAAAATAATTTATATGTCAAACTTAATGTTATTCGTCACAAAATTGGATATCAGAAATTTTGGGGCATATAACTGTTTTCGTCACTAGACTTTTACCTCGTAAAGAGGTTTTTTTTTATAAGATATCAGAAATTTTTGAATAAGACATCAGAAATTTTGAAATTGAATTTTTTTTTGGACAGTATATCTTTATCAACTTTGTTTATTTTTTGTACAAGCTGAAACAAACTGTCTGGCAACACTGGTTCCCTTTACAAACACACATGCCAAGCGCAAAAGCTAGTAGCACTCTCAAACTCTGGCTGCTATGACACTTTGCTGCTGCTGTATGCATGCTACTGCATATGTACATGCAGAAGTGTAAAGGTAAAAGGTATATTCAGTTAACAGGTAATATCTTGCCCAAACGAAATTTGACGGCTATGTGTTATATGTCAAAAACGTGAAATTGAATTGTCTACAACAAATAACATATTTAAAAGTCATTTGAAACGTAGATTTTTCTTAAATCGCCGAAAAGTGGGAAAAAAACCTTCTTTCACCTGAAGCTTTTTACCTGTGCTTTTAAGCAAAAAAGTTTACAGCTAGGCTTAAAGCCCTTCAAAACACCTTTCTAACGATATATAGATCAAATCTGTAGCTTCTATTGTTTGGAAGCTGTGGTTTTTGGCGATTTACATGCACATGTACATACTGCATATGTACTAACTAGTACATGCAGTAGTGTAAAGGTAAAAAGTATATTCAGTTAATAAGTAATATCTTCCAAACCCATCGGTAAAATTCTATCATATAAAATTTTCTATCATATATCAAAAAACGCGAAATTTTATACACTACAACATATTGAAAGCTAAAAAAAATCGTTAGCGTCGTTTTCTCAAAAACCGCAAAAATGTGGGACAAAATATCTTATTTCACCTGTTGCTTTTTACCTATGCACTTTAAAAAAAAAGTTTAAAGGTCTGCCTAAAAGCCCTTCAAAATACCTTTCCAACGATATATAGATCACGTCTGTAGCTCATATCGTTTGAATGCTATAGGGGTTTTAATTTTAGCGGTTTTTAGCGATTTCCCGCTAAACTAGCTTTTTTTCGAAAAAGTCGTAGAACAAACGTTTCTAGATTTTTGATCGGGAACAAGTCCTCATTCAAACTTTTAAGCTAAATCAACGCTTTGATACTAACAAACAGACAAACAAACAAACAAACAAACAGACTGACTTTTCATCTCGTTTTGAAATGGGCACCAAAAATTTCAAAATTAATTATCTTCTGAACCAGTGATCGGATTTTGATGATCAAGGTGTCATTCGACGCGTATTTTTGATAAGAATAGTAAAAAATTAAAATAAAAATCGAAATGGCTCCAACGGCCCCATTTGCTCCAATAATTTAAAATTTTCCCCTCCCACTAACACCTGTTTATCTCACGAACCAGGTAAGTTTCCAAAAGTCTTAGTATGCACATTTGTAAGTAAAATTGATACCTTTCGATCGGTACATAACTCGACCCGATCGGACAGTCATAGCAAATTTTCCATTCTTCCTGTGTATATATGCTAGTCGCCTTCGCACCCTTCGTGCTGCTTTCGTCACTAGCGCGGACTGCCGTCCGCAGTGATTAATATTCTGGTGAACACACACCACATTTAAAAGCAATTTAATATGTGTGAAAGTATTCAGTATTCAGACTTCAAATTCCTTTTCCTTCTCGTTGTTGTAATATTTTGACACTTTGTTGTTATTTTTCTAATAATTCTGCCAGCGTCGACCGGCCGCTGCTCGAGCGACGCAAGCAGAATTACTTTTCGTCTGTTTCGGTTCGTTTCTCTTGTTTCGTTGCGTGCCGACGTCCAAAAAAATGCACGTCGTGCGTGCGCTGCTTAAGCGACGCAGGCAGAGGCTGTTTCTGCTCGTTTCTTTTTGTTTCTTTCTCTCTCTATCATACAAGTTTTCGGCCGACTTTGACGTCGCCAAAAATTGTGCGACGGAGGCAGAGGTTGTTTCTGTTCGCTTTTTTGTTTCCGTCTCTGTCAAGCAATCGTCAAACGCTGCCGCAGGCAGCGGGATTGATGCAACAAAACGAAGCAAGCACACGTGTCAAAAGAAACAAAGTGACATTGTCATTTTTATTGCTGCGCTGACGTCTGCTGCTACTGTTTAATAAATCGTAAGTGTTTTATTATTTAATTTTTTTATTTTGTGTATAGAAAACTAACGCATTTATTTTTAATTTAGATCATGAACTGAACTTTGAAGAATGCAAGGAGCTTCCTCTGGAATTTAATTTTCTATTGGCGGTGGCCATTGACCATTTTGTGGGAGCTGTATTTCATTTTCAAGGCAAACTGGTAACATTAAGCAAGTTAAAAAAAAAAAATGTAAAACAAAATATTGACTAAAAAAAACATATTAAAAATAAAAAATTAAAAAGATAATTTTTTCTATTTTTATTCATTTTTTTTAATTGTTGAGGAATCCTTAAGGAATTTTATTAAAAAAACGTTAGGGAATCATTGAGGAATTTTCAGCAAAACTCCTGGTCGATTCCCTAGAGAAAATGGCTTTAGAATCGTTAGGGAATCATTGGGGAATTTTCAGCAAAATTCCTGGTCGATTCCCTAGAGAAAATGGCTTAAGAATCGTCAGGGAATCATTGGGGAATTCTCGGCAGAGTTCCCTAAGGTTTCCCTAACGGGAAACGTAAGGGAATCACTATGGAGTGTTCCCTATTCCTCAATCGTAGGACATCACAATGTTAAATTCCCTAAGGATTTTCATACAAAATCCCTAAGGATTCCTTGGGCATAGGGAACCATTCCCAAATTATTCCTTTGACATTCCTTTGTGACTGTGACTGAAGGGTTGTACTTTGAGTCACTGCGGACGGCAGTCCGCGCTAGTGACGAAAGCAGCACGAAGGGTGCGAAGGCGACTAGCATAAGTACACAGGAACAATGGAAAAATTTGCTATGACTGTCCGATCAGGTCGAGTTATATACCGATCGAAAGGCATCAATTAAACTTACAAATGTGCATACTAAGACTTTTGGAAACTCACCTGGTTCGTGAGATAAACAGGTGTTAGTGGAAGGGGAAAAATTTAAGTTATTGAAGCAACTGGAGCCATTGGAGCCTTTTTGAAATTTATTTTAATTTTTTACTGTTTTTATCAAAAATACGCGTCGAATGACACCTCGATCATCAAAATCCGACCTTTGGTTAAAAAGATAATTAATTTTGAAATTTTTGGTGCCCTTCTCAAAACGAGATGAAAAGTCAGTCTGTTTGTTTGTTTGTTTGTTTGGTTGTTTGTTTGTTTGTTTGGATCAAATCGTTGATTTAGCTTAAAAGTTTGAATGAGGACTTGTTCCCGATCAAAAATCTAGAAACGTTTGTTCTACGACTTTTCGAAAAAAAAGCTAGTTTAGCGGGAAATCGCTAAAAACCGCTAAAATTAAAGGGCTTTTAAGCATAGCTGTAAGCTTTTTTGCTAAAGAACACAGGTAAAAAACTACAGGTGAAATAAGGTTTTTTTTTACACTTTTTTTCGATTTAGGAAAAATCTGTGCTTTAAATCACTTTTTAATATATTATATGTTGTAGAGAATTCAATTCCGCGTTTTTTGACATATAAAACATATCTCTCAAAATTCGTTTCGGCAAGATATTACCTATCAACTGAATATACCTTTTACCTTTACACTTCTGCATGTACATATGCAGTATGTACACTGCTTGCTGCGCAATGCGGAAATAAACTGCTTGCAAGTGGTGAATTCTTTTTGCGGCAGAAAAACCATTTTATAATTGCGATTAGAGTAATATCGGTATATATTTAGGGTTACTATTCATGATTTAGTCGAATATTAGTCGATATTACTTCTTAACTGAATGTATACATTTTACTTAGAATTGGAATAGGACAGCAGCAGCAAAGTGTCATAGCAGCATGTGTGTTTGTAAAGGGAACCAGTGTTGTCAGACAGTTCGTTCTAGCTTGTACAAACAAGAAGCACCTTTTAACAAAGTTATACTGTAAAAATTTATTGCGATTTCAAAATTTCTGATGTCTTTTTAAAAAATTACTGATATCTTATAAAAAAAACCTCTTTACGAGGTGAAAGTCTAGTGACGAAAACAGTTTTATGCCCCAAAATTTCTAATATGTAATTTTGAGACGAATAATATTAAGTTTTAAGGCCTGTCTCCAGCACCGCGAAATCTTTATGGTAGGAATTTGCTATTTATTTCGTGTGTGTGGGACATAAATAAAACAGCTGTGTTTTGTAAACAGCGCCAATTTTGAAAGTTCAACTAATGTAAAAAATATTAAAAATATAAACTCTGACGATGAAGTGATTGTGTTGGTGGTGGAATATATTGTTGCAAAAACCGTTTTATCTCACTTTTTGGTTTTGCGCACAGTTTTTTTTCCATTTTTTCAATCGACACTAGCGAAATAATTGTCGACAATATATTCCTGAGCTGTGCGTCAGCTGTTCTCTCAGTCCACACACGCTGTCGATAGGCCAATTATCGATATTTATTTGTGGATTTCGTTCAAGTTGCTGGATACTCAAGCAACGAAATCATAAACGAAAAGTTTCGGCCACAGTTTTTTTTATATGAAGTTTAGCCGAAATTTTTATTTTCCGCGGTGCTGGATACCATGCTTTACATATAAATTATTTTAAAAAAAATTTTGCTTTTATTATAAGATATACATATATCGCAAAGTGGATCGGGACTAATAATTCCTTCATTTCTCTACATTTTATTTCAATTTTTTTTTAATTTTTCCAAAAAAGTAATTATCAATTGTAATTATAATAGTTTTTCACTAGCATTACTAAATGGCACTGAAAAATTTTCATTACTTTTCATTTTTCAATGCTAGTTAAATTCGATTTCATTTGCAGTAGTTTTTTTTCCAGGGATTGCAAATAAGAGTTATGAAGCTGAAAAAAATAAAGCCCTAAAAAAAAGCCATCGAAAAAAATCGACATATGCTATTTTTGGAAGATCTATCGAGCTACCGGATAAACTTTAATTTTCAATTTTTATTTTTAAAATTACTTTGAACTCTTATTTTAAATTTTTATGATAAAAACCAAGTTGGTTCACTCGCATAAACATCATTGTAACTGCGGCAATTATTTTTTTTCATCCATTTCGTGATTTTATTACATTTTTGTTTTAATTTACAATGTGCATTAATAAATTTCACAGTTTGACATTCGACTTAAAAATATCGGTTTTTTTATCGGCCTACCAGTGTAAACGACTTTCGCCGTAAGCTAAGGCTTTTTACTTACCGTTCTCAGTGTAAATTGCCTATTAGTGCTATCTAGATTTTAAATTTTTAGATTACCAAATTTTTTATTTCAATCAAAGCAGCCTTTGCTTCTTTAAACAGAAAGGGTATTCAGAAACTATTATAAATTGATAAAGTGATAAAGTTATTTCACTGTAGTTAGTAAGGGAACTTTTTAAGTTTCTGTTGTCATATTTGTGATAAATCAGCTGACAGTTCAATTTAATTAAAATATAAAACAAAACCGACGAGCAACCCTGGGCGATTCACTAAAACATATTAATGCAGTGGCATCTGCATATGTGGCCAAAATATCATCGTGCTCAGAAGGAATGGGCATGTCACTCGTGAAGTCGTTGTATAACGTTGGAGGACACTACCCTGAGGAACACCGGCTCTTATTTTTATATCCTGTGCCCATTGAAAATGGTCAAAAGGGTATATTAGATTTAAGTAACTGGGAGAAGGAAGCATCTCCGACCACATAAAGTATATATATACTCTTGATCAGCATCAACAGCCGAGTTGACCGAGCTTCTCTTAATCTGCCAGCGGGCAGATTTCCCAGGTCAGAAATAGCTTTGGCTTATACTTAAAGCAATGCACGCAATTTTTTACAATTTTCGTGCAAGCCGCATTAATCGGCCAAATCTGCTGCCTTAGCAACGAAACCATTACTTTGACTCCAGCATGATAATTCTTCAAATGCAAATTTGTAAGGAACAAAGTGACAAAATGAATTTTTCGGGATAACAATGCAGGAAATTTGGCTTCGTATGGAATTGATGCGTTAAGCAACCTCCCGCCAACACGCATAATGCGTAGAGTGACCTTATTCTCCGTTATCTCATGCAAAAATGAGTTCAAGCTTTGAAGATGTGGTGCGAGGGTCTCAGATTTTTCCAGTATGCTAAATTCTTGACCAAATTCATACATCTGCTCCACGTATACCAATCTCAAAAAAGCTAAACGTAACTCTTTTGGCGAGAACACTTTTGTGCGACTGCATGTTTCCATTTGAGTAAAACGATTTACATAAGCCATGATGCGCAATAGTTTTGTAAACGACGAACACTTTTCGACCAGATCCAAAATGTTATTAGGTTTTGTCAGAGCTACTGAAAACACTACAGCTGATTTCTTGTTCTCTGATGATTTTACCTCGGAAGACAATTCAAATTCGTGGAGATTTGGCCAGTCGCATGACTCCTTCAACAATAAATCTGGGCCATTAAACCAAAATGGGCATATCAGATCATCCACGTCTGTACCCCGAGAAACTTAATCAGCAGGATTAATTTCTGAAGGCACGTGCCGCCACTGAACTTGGCTAGACAATTCCTGAACCTCTGCTACCCTGTTGGCTACAAAAGTGGGTAAAGAGCCTGGGTCCTTTTTCAGCCATTAAAGTGTGACTTGAGAATCCGACCAAAAATTAACACTCTCCACTTTAAATTCGCTGAATAAAGGCATGATTTGAGTCCAGAGTGTTGCTAGAAGATGCGCGGCGCATAACTCAAGCCGAGGGATCGATTTTGTTTTGAGAGGAGCCACGCGAGACTTAGCTGTAAAAAGCCTTGAGAGCACATTGTTGTTGTCTCTGGTACGCAAGTAAATGCAGCATCCATATGCATGGCTAGAGGCGTCTGCAAATCCATGAATTTTAAATGCGTTATGATTTTTCTGAAAGATGTACCGAGGTATGGAAATTTTATGTAGTTCAAACAAGTTTTGTTTGAACCTGACCCATGTTGTGTGTAGACTTGTGGGAATGGCCTCATCCCAATCTAGCTTATTTCGCCACAAGTCCTGCAACAAAATCTTTGCTCTGGTGATCAAGGGACATAACAGACCCAATGGATCGAATAATCGCGATGCAATTGATAATCAGGCCTGTTCCGGTTTTCACTTGTTTTTTGCGAATTTCAATTCGCAAGATTTGACCGAATTTCCCTTAAAATTCCTTTCTATTTCCTTCGAATTACCCTCCGAATTTCCCTCCCACATTTTGTTGCAGTACAGTGTTAAAAAATGTTTAAAGCAAATTTGACGTTTGCTTCAAAAGAATTAATTTGGCTTGTATTTTTTTTGCTAATTTTAAAAATGTTTTTACAAGCACTAGCGGTTGCCGAACTTAGAAAAAGGCAAATATAAATAACTTTCGCAACAATCGGCGTTTAAGAAAGGAGGCAGGCATTTTTAATTTGCCCAATAGACAGTAAGTATCACTTTTTAAAATAAGTTGCATGGATTCTAAATTTAAATATTTCATATTCATACAATCGTACAGGATAGACAAAGACCTATTTTCCTTTCTTGTTGAAAATATTGGATCCGAGCTTGATCACCCTACGACTCCCCATGAAACTCAGGTTGCAGCAGTTTTATGTTTTTTGGCAACTGGGTCCTACCAATTGGGTGTAGCAAAAGACCACGACGTAAATATAGGAAGGAGCACCTTTTCCAAAATACTGCACAACGTTGTAAGAGAGCTAGAGAAGTTGTGCACCGATAATATTTCTATAAAACAAACTGAAGCTCAAATTAGGCAGTCAAAGGACCATTTTTATGAAAAGTTTAAATTACCAAATGTAATTGCCTGCGTTGACGGTACGCACGTTAAAATTGTGAAGCCCAGTATAGATTCGTCTTTACATTTAAACCGAAAAGGTTACTTTCGCCTGAATGCAATGGTGGTAAATATGCTCATAGACCATATTTCATCTTATACATACAACCATTCACTCCATAGGTCTGCAATTATAATATGGAGATTTTAGCAATCGACGGAACACATCCTGGTGCATGTCACGACTCACTCATTTCGAACAGCAGCGCAGTGAGAGCATACTTCTCTAGAAACTGTAATAAAATTATCCTGCCAGATTCTGAATACGCATTAGAGTCGTTTGTTTTAACACCGTGTCGAAATGCTCAAATTGGAACTATGCAGCACATCTTTAACATAAAACATGCCTCAGCCAGGAACATCGTAGAGAGGACGATTGGTCTGCTTAAGAGTAGATTTAGGTGTCTGCTAGGGACACTATACTATGACCCGAAGTTTACAACTAGCATCATTAAAGTTTGTTGTTTGCTGCACAACTTCTGTCGGAGAAGAGATACACCACTGCCTAGTGAAGATTTCGAAAACTGCGTTCTCAATCATCAAGAACCAACTGAACAGGCAACTGAACAGCAAGACGATTCTCAAGATGCTGTTGCTATACGACATCAGGTTGCTCGTACGTTGCTTTAATATTATTGACATCATATAAGAAAAAAATCATATGCTAAACTTTAAGAAAAACAAATACAAATTTTTAATTCAAAACAACTTAAATTATCTTAACTTAACAAATTATTAATTCTAGGTATTATTTGAAATGATTTTGGAGGGCATTCAGTTTTTTCCTCTCAATTTCTTCAAGTGACTTAAAATGCTGCTCCATTAATGTAGTCTGAACGACCATGTTGGAGCGAATGGCATCCAAACTTTCAACCACGCGTTCCATTAAACGATTTGAGGCACCGCAAATGTCTTCTAAATTTTCCACAGGTGCGCGTCGTACTCGTTTTGGTGTCCTTTCCGTAGAAGGCGACGGAGCAAGTGCTTTTGGTGCACTTTCTAATGGACGCTTCGAACTACTGCAACTGGCAGTTGGAGACTTAGTGTCATCGGTATCAGGCGCACCGAAAGCACTTGCTCCGTCGCCTTCAACCATTTTGTATAGGCCGCACAGTTTGGCCACGGCTTCTTCGGCATCGGAAAGGGCTAATTGGGCGTATGGTCGCCGCACTTCGGCGTATTTTTATATTTTATATATTTTCTTAATTTAAGTTGTTGTATTTTCATGAAGTCTAGTGTTAGTTAGGTTTAGGGCGAAGCGAGAGCGCAATAAAGCTTTCGTCATTCGCTTTGAGAGCGAATTCGCCTCGCTTCGCCACCGTAGGGTAAAGCTAGGCTTAAGAAAAATGAAGTAACTAGTTGTCGAAATACAATTATAACGTACGCACAATCGCTGTCGCTGTCTAAAATTTCTTTAAAAGCCACCACTTTTCGTACTTTATTTAATAAATAATATTAAATAATTCATAAAAACTCTTATGAATTTTCATGGCGCCCCCGGGTGGACAATTTTAAAGTGATTTTTTTTTATATTTTTTCGAGTGACAACAATTTAAGTTCGAAGTGCTATTTTATTGAACAGTGCAAACAAAAAATATACATATATATATTATTTGATTTGTGTGCCCCGCGACGCGAAAAAATTTATAATTTAAATTAATAATTAAAAATTATTCGCGCCGGTCGTGCAAATCTAGTTGCTGCAAATTTAAAATCTGCACTGGACATCGTTCTTGGATTCCCTTTTAACTTCGAGTTGAAAGACGATATTTTGTGGAAATGCCAAGGAAAGTTGCGTCGGCAATTAAAAGTCCGGAACAGCAGGTACTGTGCTAAAAATTGAAAGCCAAACAACCACAAATTGCATTGGTTGTGCTAATAAAGCCAACGCTTTCAATTCTTGGCACATATGTAAAGTAGTTGAGCATTTCTTAATTTATATATTGTATATATGCATGCACTAAGTAACCGCTTTGGAGATTGTTAATTTTGTCAATAATTATTATTGTGCGATTAGTGCTCTGAGCTTCTGTTAAATTATAAGCATTATTAATTGCTTATTAATTTCACTTCGCTCAGTCGTTCGTTCCCCCCTCTCTTGCCTACACTTGCAGTCACTGGAAGTTGACCAGTTGACTGACACCAGCGCACATACATACATACACTCACACGTACATAGCAGCGAAGCTGCAGTCCGCTATTTTCGTTTTCGTCTTTCGTTTTGCTTAGCGACAGCTGTGCAGTTGTTTGTGTGCATTTTAGTTGGCGCGCTTTGGGCAAGCATCACTCGCTCCCCTACATTGTTGGTCAGGCATATTCATTTTCAAAAGTCGTTTGTCAATTGATAGCGCTCGTTTAGTTTTTTTCTTCTTTTAACGTTTAACGTATAAACGAGTGCTATAATAGTTAAATTCAATCATATTTTAATATATTAAATATTATCGAATTTAAATATTGCCATGACAAACGCTAAGGAAAATCTTGAAGATTCTAAGAGTAAACGCAATATTTGCGTAAAAAGCTTACTCCGTTTGTTTGACCAAATTACCAAGGGTAAACTAAACCTTGAAGCTACAGAATTGGAATGTAGATTAGAAATGTTAGATTCTCACATAGAAACAGCGTTAAAATATCAGACTCGAGTAGAATCATTTGACCCAGACGATGAATATCGTGGCGAGTTGGAAGAGCTTTGCATCACGACAAAGGCTCGTTTAAAGTCTCTCATTAAGGGACTTACTCCTGCTACACAAGCAGTTGTTCCGGTTGCGGCTCCACGCACACGTCTTCCTCATCTGGCACTTCCCAAGTTTAGTGGAAAATACTCCGAGTTCAAAAATTTTATTAGTCTGTTTGAAACCCTCGTCCATAATGACACGACAATTCCAGCTATTGAGAAATTTAATCATCTCATATCGTGTCTGTCCGGTGAAGCTCTAGGAACTGTAAGAGCATTCCATGTAGATGAGGAAAATTATCCGAAGGCATTGGACAGGCTAAAGACAGTGTATGACAATGAGTGTCTAATATTTAATGATAATATTAACGCTCTCTTTAGCCTTCCAAAAATAGCGCAGCCTTCTGCTGCTGCTTTAAGATCGAGAATAGACACTGTCTCAGCCATATATGGCTCACTTCTCTCGATAGGTGACGATAAAAAGATTTCAAACGCAATCATCGTTCACCTCGTTATGAACAGCGTTGACCCAATGACCAAAGACAAATGGGAAGACCAACGCGATTATGCAACTATTCCAATGTGGAGTGATTGCGAAGCAGTCTTGAATCGGAGATATCAGCATCTTATTGCTGGAACATCGTCCAAAAATTCATCCGATAGCTCTAAGTCAGAGCCAAAGACTGCTTCTAAAAACAATAATCGCAGTTTGTTCTCGTGTTCTGTGGCCAGTGCTAGAAACGACCAGGTGTCCCCTAAATGTTTATATTGTAGTTCCGAAGACCATTCAATATTGAATTGCTCTGCATATGCCGCACAATCAGTGCAACAGCGGTTTGAGTTTGCTAAGGCAGCTCCACTATGCATTAATTGTCTTCGGAAAGGACACACTGTTGCCAGATGCAAAGCGAACAAATGCAGAGTTTGCAGTCGTTCGCATAATACCCTTTTGCATAGATATGCTGCCGTTTCTAACACTAGAGCGTTACCACCACCCCTTGACTCCGCCCAGGATCAACCTTCGACATCACATGCCATGCATGCGAATGTGTCTGATAGTGTGATCCTAGCTACAGCAGTTGTTAAAGTCAAAACGAAAAGTGGCGATTTCGTTTTGGCCAGGGCTCTGCTTGATTCTGGGTCGCAAATTAATTGCGTAACAGACGAGCTAGCTCAGCGATTGCAGCTGCGTCGAGAAGAGGCTAGTATCAGCTTGCTTGGAATTGCTCAATGCAACACACAAGTTAAGAGCAAGATACATACTGTGGTGAAGTCGCGAGTCAATTGCAGTGAGTTCTCTCTAGATCTGTGGATCTTAAAGACCATTTCTGGATACCAGCCTGACCACACGGTCAATGTTAGTGGTTGGAAAATCCCTGAGAACCTGCAGTTGGCTGATCCATGTTTCCACAAGCCACAGAAGATCGACATGCTCATCGGAGCTGAAACGTTCTTTGAACTGCTCTCTGTCGGTCAAATAAAACAAGGTCCGAATTGTCCGATTCTGCAAAAAACTCTGGTCGGTTGGATCGTGTCAGGGCGCTATACGCCCACAGGTCCGAAGACAGCCCAGATAGTAAATCTGAGTTGTCAAGAAGATTCTTACACCTCTATAGACACCACATTGCAGAAATTCTGGTCATTGGAAGAGTTGCCTTCGGTAAAAAAGGTGCGTACAGTTGAGCACCAGTTTTGTGAGACCCACTTTCCAGATAATTTGAAAATTTTGCCGTCAGGTCGATTTGAAGTACGACTACCATTTAAGTCGGATCCAAATCAGCTTGGTAACTCTTTCGAAGTTGCCAAGCGCCGTTTTTTGTCGCTTGAGAGACGCTTAGGTCGTGATCCCGAACTTAAGCGTATGTATTTGGAATTCATGGAAGAATATCTTTCACTTGGTCATATGTCTGAAATAGGCGACCAGATTCCAAGTACTTCTCACTATTTCATTCCGCATCAATGTGTTCTACGACCACAAAGCACATCGACGAAGTTACGCGTTGTTTTTGAAGCATCTTGTCGTACTTCGTCTCAAGTTGCGTTGAATGACCTTTTGATGGTTGGACCGACCATTCAAGAAGAGCTATATTCGACTCTGCTTCGATTTAGATTGCATAAGTATGCACTGACAGCTGACATCAAAAAGATGTACCGGCAAGTCATGGTGCATGAAGCAGATCGAGATTTCCAGCTAGTAGTGTGGAGAAAGAACCCATCTGACTCTTTGAGGTCCTTCAGGTTAAACACCGTAACGTATGGCACTGCGCCAGCTCCATTTTTGGCTATACGGTGTTTGACAAAGCTTAGTGACATGGTGGAATCGTCACACCCAAAAGCTGCTGACGTTATCAGGCACGATTTATGTCGATGATTTATTAACTGGTGCTGCTTGCGTAGAGAACCTTCAGATTATCAAGTCTGAGGTTTCGCAAATTTTGCAAGGCGCAGGTTTCGAGCTAACCAAATGGTTTTCGAATTCGCCTGAGTTCTCCGCAACAAATGCAGCTAAGCCGATAACGATCTCAGAGTCTGACACAACCAAAACATTAGGCGTGTTGTGGTTGCCAACTGAAGACGTCTTTCAATTTAAGATTGACGATTCATTTATGGGTCTTAGAGCGACTAAACGGAACATTCTCTCGGTTTCATCGCGGTTATTTGATCCGCTTGGCCTGTTAAGCCCTCTGATTATCAAGGCAAAGATCCTGCTCCAAGAGCTCTGGCTTCAAAAGCTAGACTGGGATGAATCCATCCCACTGAGCTTGGACATCTCGTGGCAGCAGCTGAAATCAACTTTGATTCAGTTGCAAAGAATCAGAATACCACGATATGTTTTTACAGAGCCAACATTACCGATCGAGATTCATGGCTTCGCTGACGCCTCAATGCGAGCGTTTGGCGCATGCGTGTATGTACGCAGCCATACTGCAGAAGGTTGTCATGTTTCCTTGCTGACATCTAAGTCCAAAGTAGCCCCCTCAAGACTAAGACTCTTCCTAGACTTGAGTTGTGCGCGGCTCACCTTCTCGCAGATCTCTGTCACCGAGTCAAAAATCTTTTAAGATTACCAATTGAACGGACTGTTCTTTGGTCTGATTCTGAAGTTACGCTTCATTGGATTAAGACACACCCTTCGTCCTTGGCAACCTTTGTGTCGAATCGTGTGGCTGAAATCCAAGAGTGGACGGAGAACGCTGAATGGCGCCATGTACCTACAAAGCAAAACCCAGCAGATATCGTTTCGAGAGGCTGCGATGTTGACGAATTGATCACATCGATTTGGTTCGATGGTCCTTCCTTTCTAAAGGAACCAAGAGATTCCTGGCCTGTTAACCAGCATCTGGTGACGGACGAGATGCGTACTTTGGAGCTACGCAAAACAGCTGTTGGACTGACAGCTATGGTAGACCGCCCGGATCTTTTGGAAACCATCGATAGTTATTCATCGCATGCCAGGCTGCTTAGAGTTTTCGCTTATGTGTTCCGTTTCATTAAGAAATGTAAAAACAAAAATGAAGTTTTCGAGAAGATACCTACGGCACAAGAAAGAAAAGAAGCTTTTGAGAAAATAGTTGAAGTCATCCAACAAGTTGAATTTAGAGATGACATAGATAGGGTTCGAAAGGGCACGCGTGTAGGTCATAGCCTACAGCGTCTCAATCCGTTTATACATGAGTATAACGGATCTTGGTGCTCCTTTAAGATACTGCGAGTGGGGGGACGACTTGCTAATGCTCCTCTTTCATATGATGCTAAGTTTCCGATGCTCCTTCCTAAAAGCTCGCAATTTGCTAGAAGCTATATTAGATACCTGCATTTGACGAATTGTCATGCTGGCCCAAGAGCGCTCGTGAGTCTTCTTCGTGAGCGAATTTGGTTAGTCAACGCTCAAGAGGTCTGTCGTCAGACAGTGAGATCCTGCATCCCTTGCTTTAAATGCAAGCCTCGTCTGCTAACCCAAATAATGGGCAATTTGCCAGCAGACCGACTCCGAGCACTCCGCCCATTTTCGATTTGTGGCGTTGATTTTTGTGGCCCGATTAGCACGACTTTTCGAATGCGTGGAAAGCCTACGTATAAATCGTACATAGCACTGTTTGTTTGCTTCGCCTCCAAAGCGGTTCACTTAGAACTTGTATCCGATTTATCGACTAATACATTTCTTATGGCTTTTCAAAGGTTCGTCGGCCGTCGAGGAGTCCCACAGACCGTCCATTGCGACAACGCGACGAGTTTCGTCGGAGCAAGTCGCCAGTTTCGGGAGTTGCGGGCCCGAATCGAGGAGGAGGCGGACGCAATTCAAGAATTCGCATCAAAAAGCGGATGCGAATTTGCGTTCATACCGCCCAGGGCTCCGCACTTCGGGGGTCTGTGGGAGGCAGGTGTGAAGTCTGCAAAGCACCTACTCCTACGGACGGTAGGCAGCCTGCTGTTGACTGCAGAGGAGATGGAGACGACGCAATAGGAGCACTAAGCGACGACCCCAGCGACGGCGAGGCACTGACACCGGGCCACGCACTAGTGGGAGGCCCATTGACCGCGATGCCAGCAGGAGGGGCCCCGGACCAGCAGGGCCTGACCTGCTTAAGTCGATGGCGAGCTGTCTCGTCGCTCAGGCGACAGTTCTGGCGGCGATGGTCCAAGGAGTACATTCTGGGACTCCAAGCCAGGAGCAAGTGGCACCATCGCACGCCAGACGTCGTCGTTGGAGAGCTGGTGGTCGTCGCAGAGGACAATCTGCCGCCTCAGAAGTGGCTGATCGGCAGAGTCACGGCGGTGCATCAGGGAGAGGACGGCGCCGTTCGCGTCGTTGACTTGAGGACGGCAACCGGAGGCGTGTTTAGGAGGCCCATTCATAAGCTGGCGCGGCTTCCAATTGAATGAAGCACGGGGCTTCATGGGGGCCGATGTCGCCGCACTTCGGCGTATTTTTATATTTTATATTTTTTCTTAATTTAAGTTGTTGTATTTTCATGAAGTCTAGTGTTAGTTAGGTTTAGGGCGAAGCGAGAGCGCAATAAAGCTTTCGTCATTCGCTTTGAGAGCGAATTCGCCTCGCTTCGCCACCGTAGGGTAAAGCTAGGCTTAAGAAAAATGAAGTAACTAGTTGTCGAAATACAATTATAACGTACGCACAATCGCTGTCGCTGTCTAAAATTTCTTTAAAAGCCACCACTTTTCGTACTTTATTTAATAAATAATATTAAATAATTCATAAAAACTCTTATGAATTTTCACATTGCCTCCCTCCCATTATGGGCTAACTTCTTGCGAATTGCGCCTTTCCAATCGCTCCACACCTTGAAGAAAGTCAAAATGTTAAAAATTGTCACCACCTTTTTATGTGAATTCTAAAACAAATAAATCTTATGCACCTTTTTCCATCAGACAACATTTTTTGTAGGTGGGCCGGCTTCGTTTAGTTCCGCAGCAAGTGCAGTCCATTTTGCATCTACTGCCACGCGGTCTCCTTTTGTGAATCCCCGCGCAATGTCGGATTGCTTATCCATAAATCTTAGGAATATTTCGTCCTGTTCTGAATTTTTGTGATTGCGCCTGTTAAAATGTGTAATTTAATAATTAAATATTAGCAAAATCATTTGTGTTCGTACTTACATTATCCGTTTTGTATTTTTGTCAGTGCGGCATAATTTCAGTGTTAACACTGCGGTATATTTTCAGTGTTGACAGTGCGGTATATTTTCAGTGCTGAGAAATGTCTTTTTGCAGAGTTGTCAATTGTTGCATAGTGTTTGTTTACAAAAATAATTTCAGTTTTTTTTGCATTAAATAACAACAGTTTTGTCCAAACTTGCATTTAAAAAACAAGCAATTGAATTCTTTATTTTACGCAATTCTTAAAAGCACTTGAAATGTAGTTTAAAATATATACCAAAGTATTTACAACCTTCCTCACATATATGACAATATAATCGACCACGATTTACATACAAGCGAATAGTACTAAGTTTACACTAGAATCCCAAGGCTTAAGCCGTGCGGGCTCTAAGACACTACAAAATGGTAATTGGGTCATTTGACAGTTATCTACATCCGTAATCTCGTAACGATCATTTTCAAACACACGACTGACTTTATATGGACCACGATATTTTGGCGCAAACTTTTTATTAATACCTGCGGTTGTATCCACATTACGAATTGCAACGTAATCACCTACTTTATATTTTAACGGAGCTCTATGATTTTGCCTATGTATGTCCTCGTTTTTTAATTGCGACTGAACTATATTTTCTCCTGCGGTCTGTCTCATAGATTCCAAATCTCGCTGCTCTATGCTATCTATCCTACACACTCAATATTCCGCCAACTCATCAACAATGGGTCCTTTCTGATCAACACCAAACAATAACATACTAGGGGTTTTCTTTGTGCTACTATGAACGGCATTGTTTATAGCATATTCTACCCTATACATAAGCTTTTGCCAATCCGACTAAAGCAATGGTTCCGATAATTTTCCCAGCATGGGTGTTAGTATGTAGTATTGCCTGTCTCTCCTTAAAACCAAATTTTGTACTGATCCTGAAAGTAGGCAACCAATTAAGTAGCACTGCTTGCCTAACCAATCAGCTGGAAATTTTTGCAAAAACAAAATATCCAAAAATTTTTAACAGACACAATTGTCAATTTTGGTAGCAACTCAAGGTTAGGGTCTCAAGACTAATGAAAAGAAAATAACCTGTCTTTTCAACTTCTAACGTGGCACGGAGCAGACGTAATTACTCATAGTATCTTTCCAAGTGACTCATATCAGCGAAGTTTAGCTGTGGTGAAGTGAAAAGAAAAGAACTCTTAATATATCTACTGGAATAGCAGAAGTATTGTTTTTATGGCCAAACCAAAACTGGTGAGTGAGAATCTCCAGATTAAACAATTTTTTTTCGATCGAGAAAATCATGCAATTTTTACAATTATTTTGTCTTTAACCTGCTTGCAGGTTTGGCCCCATGTACCAAGCGTACACTTTCTTTGGCTGGCAATCTGCGCAATTTTTAAATAATTGCACTTGCTACAATTAAAATTATAATTTTGGAATTCCTGCCTTGGGCCTTTTTCTACTCATTCGGTGCCTTCCAAGAACATATACGCATTCCCGCGTGTGATTTGCGAGAGACGGGAAAGGAGAGAAAAAATTTCCCCCAAAATAAGTTGGGAACTTCTTACGCAGCGACCAGAGCCTGAGCGCAGCAGTTTGCCCTTGCCGCGAGCACAGCGCAGAAGTCGGACGGATCACCGGAGATGGTTTTGTTTTTTTTTCTCGCTTCGCACCTACGTCGTTGCTTCTTTTGCAATTTTTTTTATTGTGTTGTGGAACAAGTGCCCCAAGAACAGAGAATTGCATAAAAAGTTGCAATTGTAGTCTATATTCCTTGTGAAAAGAAAAAAGCGTGCCAGAGGTGGCCAACGCCGCGACGCCAAGTTGCGCTCAATTTTGCGGGCATCGAAGCTCTAATAATGTAATACAAATATATATAATAGAATATGACTAGCATAATAATTATGTAGTAAGTGAGCTATATATCATTAATAAAATTTACATTAATCTGAAGAAAAAAAAAAAAGAATTGGAATGTGAGGTTAAAATTGAATCAAGAGAGAGAGAGAAAAAAAATATAAAAAGCCCATTTTTGAAACTTCCCCCTATTTCGTTTGTGTGTATGAGTGAGATTCTTACGCTCTCCTCTTACACATTTTTTTGTGGCCTTCAACATAGAAAAGAAAGAAAAAATCAAGAAATGAAGTGCTGAAAAAAAATTAAAATTGAGAAATAAAATTTTTAAATGTTAAACAGGTCGTGCAACACAAATAAACCAAGTGAGTGATTTAAACATAATACAAAAATTAAACCCACAGCAGTCACCAATCATGGAAGCGCTTTCATCGATGGATTAACAACAAAACGTGAGTGGTAAAATTTATGATTTTCTATCTGTGCATCCTCTCTCCATTTATTTGTGTCGCTAAGCGAAACAGATCAGAAAAGAATACTTTCGGCAATTTAAGGCCAAGGCCGATCAGCTGTTCAGCAACACTGACCTAGTTTTGCGTTTCCTTTTCTCCGTTCGTTTCACATACATGCAATCTGCATTAACCCTTGTGTACGCTTGTACACTTGCAGTGTACCTTTTTTTGGTACATTTTATTATTTTGGCATGCGCATTTATATTTTTGAATTTATCTCACTCTTCTCTTATTGAATACCCCAATTAATATAATTTAAAACCAAAATTATTTTCTTTATTTTTAATTATTATCACACCACGTATTATTAAATTTATAAATTATATTATGAAATTATTCTGAAATTTTTCTCGCTGTTTGCTTTTGTAATGATTAGTCATTTAATTGGAGCCATAGTAACTGAATATTATTAAACTGAATTATATTATGATGTATACCTGCTAATCTTTTTTTATTGGGAATGTCGTGAACATACTCTGACGTAACTACCTTCGAATTTTTTTTTTTGGGATCACAATCAATATTTTTCTTTGTTACAGGACTTTGTGATCAAGGTTGGGTGGGCACATGAAGGGTTGCTACAACATCTTGCAACTCCATAATTCAAGGCGTTGTGTTTACAGTCTTTCCGTCCGCATATTTTGTCTGTGTTGTCTTCCTTTCTCCCCTTTTGGAAACAAAAACCAAACTGGAATTTATCCACTAGCACGCGAATATTTTAATATATAATATTTTAACGCAGCGAGCACCTCTGCTAATCGGATCTTCATTACCCTGCCCAGTCCTAGCTACCGACTACATAGAAGCCGGAAACAAGCGCGTGCTCCGATCACCGCAGAAATAACATCAGCTCGTCCGACGTAGCGTACTCTAAATCTTTTAGATACGTTATCTCTTACAGATAATATATGTTAATATATTATTTATTTGGCGCCCAACTTCGAGGCCTGTTTTGGTCAGATCCACAATAATTGCTCCATAGTCAAAACCACCTGACTTAATTCCCCTATCCTAGTTCCGGTTTGAGTTAATTTTTCCTTGTTTGAATAATTGTTGAGAGTGCAGTAGAAGTTGCAGTATCAATAGATAGCATACATGCCTGCCTCGAAAAGCAATTTTATAGTTTAGTGTAATCTGGACACGTTGAATGTCTTACAGTTTCAAAATAACTGAAGAGTCCGTATCTATCCTCAAATTGCACATTAATTGATGAACCTGGAAACGGATTATTTATGGCCAAGAGCTATGTCCTGCCGGTCATTAAAATTTGTTCGCTGATATCAAGTGTTTGTAGATTAATTGATGTTTTCAAAATAAACTCAATTTCCAAACACCTGATCATGCATTGAGCAATTAAGTGCAATCTATTGTGAATTTTTGTAAATTTCCCATGCTTTAAGTGTTTATTGGGCTTGATTTTAGTATCATGTACTGTTGCTCAAATAGAAACAAAATCTTCAACTGTACCTTTTTTCCCCTTATGTGTTAGGAAAGTATTGTAAACGAGTTACTGAAGTTTATCGTAGCGTTCACATGATTCCCATAAACATTTTAATATTTTTATGACCTTTTTTATTTGTAAGTTTTGTTTGAATTACTGCGAGCGAAGCACAAACTAATTTTATTAGCTGAATCTACTTGAAGTATTCTCTTCTAGTTGCTAAAGTATGTCTTATGGTAATGCTAATTGGGAAAAGTTAGATCAGGTTATTCGACCAAAATACACTTGTGGCGTTTGCAATAAAGGGATCAAGTATCGAGCACAGCTTTTGCGGGCAAAGGGCCATACTTTTCATCGAAGTTGTTTCAACGTTCAAGCAGAAATAAATAAGGTTTGTCCAGTGTGCAGAAAGTCTGTTATAGCGTCACACCCCAATTTGGCGCAGGAGTTAGGCCAAGTTCAAGCTGCAATTTCCGATAACGCAGCCATGCATACTAGATCGCAAAGTAAGGGACCAGATGTGCCTTCGCCTGAAGATAATGCTCAGGCAAGTACGAGTGCTGCTGGCCTGGAAATGCCTCGGCAGTCAACAGAAGGATCTGCAACTTCGCAAGAAGACTCCAATCAAGCTTCGGCAGCTTCAAGCATAAAACAAGCGATTGTCGAAGCCATGGCTGTCGTACTTAGCAACCAAACGCAAATCTTAGCCCGAACCATTGAAACTAGTTTTCAGAATTTGTCCTTACAAGCAAACTCTCAACGCATTAGTATCGAAGGTGCACAGGATAAAAATTTGAATAGACCAACAGTTCAGTATGTGGAACAGCAGGCGTTTGAGCAGCTGCTACGATCCGCTCCAGTAGACCCCACTCCAACCTCAGGTTTGAATCCAACTCATCGGCTTAGTAACCTCGGTAGCCATTCTATTTCAGATTTGAGATCAGACCGAATAAGTTTGATTATCGCCAATTAGAAACTGCGATTTTCTGGGCGCTCGTCCATGGCAGTTGACGATTTTCTTTATCGAATAGAAGCACTAACAATGCAGACACTCGATGGGAATTATGAATTGTTAGCTAGATACGCTAGCAACTTGTTTGAAGGTAGCGCTTCCGAGTGGTACTGGCGGTACCATAAGAGCGTGAGAGTAGTACAGTGGGCAGAATTGTGCGCCGCTCTAAAAATCCAGTTCAAAGATGGGCGAACGGATTTAGATATTCGCACTGCTATTACTCAACGTAAGCAGAAACATGGCGAATCATTCGATGAGTTTTATGAAGCTATTGTTGCATTATCCGATAGGTTAGTGCAGCCTATGTCTGAGTCTTCATTGTTGGAAGCACTGCGTGCTAATCTCGAACTTGATATCAAACACGAAATTTTACATGTTCCAATAAACAGTGTTACTGAGTTACGAAACACAGTACGTATACGCGAAAGGTTTTTGCAGTCTTTAATTAAAACATCTGCACCTAGTCAGCGAACTACTGTGAGGCGTAACATAAGTGAACTGAGTTCACAAATTATTGAAACAGAAAGAGAATTTGATGATATTGAAGATGCTGAAGTGTCGGCAATATCAAAGGCGTGTTGGAATTGTGGTATTTCTGGCCACAGATATCAGGATTGCGTTGCAGAGCGAAAAGTATTTTGCTATGGGTGTGGCAAACCAGACACCTATAAACCCTCGTGCAAACACTGCAATGTCCCAAAAAACTTATCAGCTCGTGCACCAGTGATCAGTGCCCGCAAACAGATGTCGTCAAAATCGACCAATACGGAGTAAAGGATCTTGATTCGAGTCCCCTCCAACACTTACCTGACATGACCAAAATCCCAGATAGTTCCCCATCTAATCTGATGCCCAATAGCAGCAGTTTAGATTGCTCATTTACTCGCGAACAGGTAACAAGTCCCACTCGTTCTAGAATTCGAAAGATCGAATACAAACAAAAGCGTAAAACTGAACGTAAAGCTTTACTGTCCGCATTAATAAATAATTCTGATGATCCAAGACCCCATGCGGAAGTCATCATTCTGAATAAAACGGTTCGTGGACTTATGGATACTGGCGCATCCATTAGTTGCATCGGAGGGCAGTTTGCTTCCCTGGTACTACAAGAAATCCCCGCTTGTAACACATGTCCGTCTTTTGTACGCACCGCAGATGGGAAAGCTCAACAAATTGCTGGAAAAATAACCACCCCAATTTCTTTTTGTGGTGATACCAAATTAATCAAGTTTTATATAGTCCCTTCTCTGGCTCATGATCTCTATTTAGGCATCGACTTTTGGAAAAGCTTTAATCTTCTGCCGTCATTTCTGACAAATGTATCTTCGATAGCAAGTTTGAAGCTCGACGATTCTATGCATGTTCCTTTAGCTGAAATTCAGCGCAATCAGCTGTTAGATGCTATAAACACATTTCCATCGTTTGCCAAACGTGGATTAGGACGCACTAGTTGGCTGATGCATGACATTGACACTGGCAATGCGAAGCCCATAAAACAACGTCATTACGCTGTTTCACCAGCCATAGAGAAGTCCATGTATGAGGAATTAGATAGAATGCTAGCGCTTGGTGTCATTGAGGAGTCAAATAGTCCGTGATCGAGTCCAGTAGTGCTTGTACGCAAGCCTGGCAAAGTCCGTTTATGCATAGATAGCCGAAAAGTTAATGAAGTTACAATCAAAAATGCTTATCCCATGCCGCTGATCGACGGTATTCTCAGTAGATTACCTAAAGCAGAATACATTTCAAGCATTGATCTCAAGGATGCCTACTGGCAGATTCCGCTGGCACCATCAGCCCGAGAAAAGACTGCTTTTACTGTGCCAGGTAGACCTCTATACCATTTTACAGTAATGCCTTTTGGCTTAAGCAATGCTCCGCAGACCATGTCTAAGCTAATGGACAAGGTTATTCCATCGAGTCTACGAAACGAAATCTTTGTCTATTTAGATGATTTGCTTGTCATATCTGATTCTTTTGAAACACATGTTCGGGTGCTCAGAGAATTAGCAGCTCGCTTAATGCAAGCTGGCTTGACAATAAATGTCGAAAAAAGCCACTTTTGCTTAAAAGAAGAAAGAACTCAAATATTTAGGACATGTAGTGGGAAACGGAACAATAAAAACAGACCCAGATAAAGTTTCAGGCATTAGAGATTTTCCGGTACCACGCTCAATCAAGCAAGTCCGTAGATTTTTGGGAGTAACTGGATGGTACCATAAATTTATTAAAAATTACGCTGGTATTGCTGCTCCCATCACAGACACTCTGAAGAAAAAACGAAAGTTCGAGTGGACTGAGGAAGCGCAAAATTCTTTTGAGATATTAAAACAACAATCATGTGAAGCTCCTGTATTGCACAGTCCCAATTTCAGCGCACCATTTGCTATTCATTGTGACGCTAGTCATACTGGCGTAGGAGGAGTTCTAATGCAAACAGATGAAAATGGCAACGAAGTACCAATTGCATTCATGTCACGGAAACTGAATCAGAGTCAACGGAACTATTCAGTAACCGAAAAGGAGTGCTTAGCAGCTATATTATGTGTAAAAAAGTTTAGAGCCTATGTGGAAGGACATAATTTCACCAATATCACTGATCATGCCTCACTAAAGTGGCTAATGTCTCAGTCGGATTTGAGCTCAAGATTAGCACGGTTTGCATTAAAGCTGCAAGGTTTTTCGTTTAAGATACTACATCGAAAAGGTAGTCAAAATGTAGTACCTGACGCTCTTTCTCGTGTCCATACTGAGGATTTGTCCGAAATCAGTGTAGATAATTTGCAAGACTTGGATTCAGATAGTTTCAAATCCCCTGAGTATGAGCAATTAAAGAGTAAAATATTGGCTAATCAAGCTCGTCTGCCAGACGTAAAAATAATCAATGATCGCATCTATCGGCGTGCTGAGCATGCAACTGGCGAAAAAATTGCTGATGATCTTTGCAGGAAGCTTTGGGTTCCCAATGAGCTTGTATCTAAATTAGTAAAAGATGCTCACGAGCCACCGATATCCGCGCATTGTGGCATAAATAAGACACTGGAAAAATTGCGTCGCTATTTTTATTGGGCAAATTTAGTGGAAGACGTTAAGACTTTTATTAACAGCTGTGATATTTGCAAGTGCTCCAAAACGGCCGAGACCCAGAGATTCTTTTAAAAATTATTTGTAGATTTCTTAGGGTCTTATCCACGTAGCAAGAGTGGTAATATTGGGATCCTTGTAGTGCTTGATCACTTCTCTAAATTTCCGTTTTTGAAAGCTGTTAAAAAGTTCACAGCAGATGCCATCATTCAGTATATCGAGAATGACTTGTTTCATTGCTTTGGAGTGCCAGAAACAATTGTATCTGATAATGGCGTGCAATTTAAGTCCTTGTGTTTCAACGCTTTGTTGCAAAAATATGGAGTCAAGCATTCTTATACTGCTGTTTACGCTCCACAAGCAAATGCTTCCGAACGTGTAAATCGCTCAGTAATTGCCGCAATTAAATCATATGTGAAGCCCGATCAGACTAACTGGGATGAGCAGCTGAGTTCTATAGCTTGTACTTTGCGTTCAATCTTACACACTGCTATTAATACAAGTCCATATCGAGTTGCTTTTGGACAACATATGGTAACGAATGGCTCAAGTTATCAGCTGATTCGTGATCTTGGGTTGCTAGAAGATAGATTTGTGCAGTTTTCTAGAGACGACTCGTTTAAACTCATTGGCCAGCAAGCTTTCACTTGTACTCAGCGACAACAACAGCGAAACGAAAAGGCCTACGCAGCAGAGATGTATCCTTTGTAGTTGGACAGGAAGTATTTAGAAGAAACTTTCAACAGAGCAATTTCGCAAAGGGTTTTAATGCGAAACTTGCGCCTACCTTCGTCAAAGCTAGAATTAAAAGAAAGCTTGGCAACAGCTACTATGAGCTCGAAGATATGCAAGGACGGTGTTTAGGAAAATATCACGCAAAAGATATAAAGCAATAGTGCGTCGTTCCAGTCAGTATCCCCCTTTACAGTTGATTCCACCGTAAAGTGTGATTTTGGCCGGGAGGTGTTGTAGTATTGCCTGTCTCTCCTTAAAAACCAAATTTTGTACTGATCCTGAAAGTAGGCAACCAATTAAGTAGCACTGCTTGCCTAACCAATCAGCTGGAAATTTTTGCAAAAACAAAATATCCAAAAAATTTTAACAGACACAATTGTCAATTTTGGTAGCAACTCAAGGTTAGGGTCTCAAGACTAATGAAAAGAAAATAACCTGTCTTTTCAACTTCTAACGTGGCACGGAGCAGACGTAATTACTCATAGTATCTTTCCAAGTGACTCATATCAGCGAAGTTTAGCTGTGGTGAAGTGAAAAGAAAAGAACTCTAAATATATCTACTGGAATAGCAGAAGTATTGTTTTTATGGCCAAACCAAAACTGGTGAGTGAGAATCTCCAGATTAAACAATTTTTTTTCGATCGAGAAAATCATGCAATTTTTACAATTATTTTGTCTTTAACCTGCTTGCAGGTTTGGCCCCATGTACCAAGCGTACACTTTCTTTGGCTGGCAATCTGCGCAATTTTTAAATAATTGCACTTGCTACAATTAAAATTATAATTTTGGAATTCCTGCCTTGGGCCTTTTTCTACTCATTCGGTGCCTTCCAAGAACATATACGCATTCCCGCGTGTGATTTGCGAGAGACGGGAAAGGAGAGAAAAAATTTCCCCCAAAATAAGTTGGGAACTTCTTACGCAGCGACCAGAGCCTGAGCGCAGCAGTTTGCCCTTGCCGCGAGCACAGCGCAGAAGTCGGACGGATCACCGGAGATGGTTTTGTTTTTTTTTCTCGCTTCGCACCTACGTCGTTGCTTCTTTTGCAATTTTTTTATTGTGTTGTGGAACAAGTGCCCCAAGAACAGAGAATTGCATAAAAAGTTGCAATTGTAGTCTATATTCCTTGTGAAAAGAAAAAAGCGTGCCAGAGGTGGCCAACGCCACGACGCCAAGTTGCGCTCAATTTTGCGGGCATCGAAGCTCTAATAATGTAATACAAATATATATAATAGAATATGACTAGCATAATAATTATGTAGTAAGTGAGCTATATATCATTAATAAAATTTGCATTAATCTGAAGAAAAAAAAAAAAGAATTGGAATGTGAGGTTAAAATTGAATCAAGAGAGAGAGAGAAAAAAAATATAAAAAGCCCATTTTTGAAACTTCCCCCTATTTCGTTTGTGTGTATGAGTGAGATTCTTACGCTCTCCTCTTACACATTTTTTTGTGGCCTTCAACATAGAAAAGAAAGAAAAAATCAAGAAATGAAGTGCTGAAAAAAAATTAAAATTGAGAAATAAAATTTTTAAATATTAAACAGGTCGTGCAACACAAATAAACCAAGTGAGTGATTTAAACATAATACAAAAATTAAACCCACAGCAGTCACCAATCATGGAAGCGCTTTCATCGATGGATTAACAACAAAACGTGAGTGGTAAAATTTATGATTTTCTATCTGTGCATCCTCTCTCCATTTATTTGTGTCGCTAAGCGAAAGAGATCAGAAAAGAATACTTTCGGCAATTTAAGGCCAAGGCCGATCAGCTGTTCAGCAACACTGACCTAGTTTTGCGTTTCCTTTTCTCCGTTCGTTTCACATACATGCAATCTGCATTAACCCTTGTGTACGCTTGTACACTTGCAGTGTACCTTTTTTTGGTATATTTTATTATTTTGGCATGCGCATTTATATTTTTGAATTTATCTCACTCTTCTCTTATTAAATACCCCAATTAATATAATTTAAAACCAAAATTATTTTCTTTATTTTTAATTATTATCACACCACGTATTATTAAATTTATAAATTATATTATGAAATTATTCTGAAATTTTTCTCGCTGTTTGCTTTTGTAATGATTAGTCATTTAATTGGAGCCATAGTAACTGAATATTATTAAACTGAATTATATTATGATGTATACCTGCTAATCTTTTTTTATTGGGAATCATGTGTCGTGAACATACTCTGACGTAACTACCTTCGAATTTTTTTTTTTGGGATCACAATCAATATTTTTCTTTGTTACAGGACTTTGTGATCAAGGTTGGGTGGGCACATGAAGGGTTGCTACAACATCTTGCAACTCCATAATTCAAGGCGTTGTGTTTACAGTCTTTCCGTCCGCATATTTTGTCTGTGTTGTCTTCCTTTCTCCCCTTTTGGAAACAAAAACCAAACTGGAATTTATCCACTAGCACGCGAATATTTTAATATATAATATTTTAACGCAGCGAGCACCTCTGCTAATCGGATCTTCATTACCCTGCCCAGTCCTAGCTACCGACTACATAGAAGCCGGAAACAAGCGCGTGCTCCGATCACCGCAGAAATAACATCAGCTCGTCCGACGTAGCGTACTCTAAATCTTTTAGATACGTTATCTGTTACAAGTACTCGGTTCACTCGTTCCACCTGCCCATTAGCTTGTGGAGCACCTGTTGCAACTTTAATATGCTCTATGTCTCGTTCTGTCAAAAAGCTACTAAGCTCCAATGAAGTGAAACACGTCCCACGGTCCGATATTATTCTTTTAGGGCGACTATAGAATTCAAAAGACTTTGTCAATGCATCTCTAGCCTCACGAGTACTTGTACTATTCACAGGAAATAATTTAACAAATTTTGTAAATGCATCTACTACAACTAATAAGTGCTTTCTTTTTGAATTAATGCTCGGTAACGACCCAATTTTTCGTGAGCTAATCGGATTAACTGATCTTCCATATTAAGGGGAACATACAACCGTAAGTTATCCTTTTCATCTATTTTATACACAACACCATCTACTAATTGAAAACCTAGAACTTCAGCATTCTCCAACAAATCACGGGTTCTCACAATATCTGGATCTCTCATCTGTTCGGTTTGTAGCAATAAGTCAATATCCTCCTTTGTTACGCCCACTACGCCTACGATAGGAAAGGATTTCAATAAGGATTCTTCTAAGAACTCGAACTTTTCACTATGCTTACCCTCTCCCCAGGCTTTTTTACTATCGTCTACGTACCCTTTTTCATCCCTACATTCATTCTTACTATAATTAACACTATGATTGCCCATATGATCAACTCTACGGTTCTCACTACGGACATCTCTATGGTTGCTCATGTGATCATCTCTAGGGATCTCACTATGGTTGCTCCTATTATCATCTTTACGGTTCTCACTATGGTTGCTCCTATTATCGTCACTATGGTTACTCCTATTATCGTCACTATGGTTGCTCCTATTATCGTCACTATGGTTGCTCCTAAGATCATCTCTACGGTTCTCACTATGGTTGCTCCTATAATCATCTCTACGGATCTCACTATGGTTATCACTACTCTCATTATTTACTAAATCTGATTGCCTACTCAATGCATCAACGTGAGACATATTACTCCCTGGTCTATGTTCGATACGGTAATCATAATTCTCTAATTCCAAAGACCAACGAGCAATTTTCGGATTAATAGCTTTTCGACTAAGAGTTTGCACCAAGGAGTTACAATCGGTGACAATCTTAAAGGCTCTATGCTCTAAATAAACTCTAAAACGGCGCAAAGCATAAATGATTGCAAGAGTCTCAAGCTCAAAGCTGTGATATCTAGACTCAGCAGCTGTTGTCTTGCCAGAATAAAATGCTACAGGATGCATTTTCCCATCGTCTTGACGTTGCAATAATATAGCACCAAAACCATGTGCACTTGCATCAGTGTGCAACTCGGTTTCCCTTTTGGGACTTAATATTGCCAATACTGGAGGATTTGCCAATGCCAACTTAAGAGTATTAAACGCCTCTGCTTGCTCTTTGTTAAAAGGAAAAGGACCACCGTTCTTTAACAATTGCGTCAACGGTCTTGCTATGCTGGCAAACGAAAAAACAAAACGACGGAAGTACGAGAAAAATCCCAAACATGAATGCAAACTCTTAAGGTTATGTGGGATTGGATACTGTCTTAAGACCTCTAAATGGGAATCATTCGGTGATATGCCATGCTTATTGACCCTATAACCCAAGAATTCATATTCTCTCTCTAAGAATTTGCACTTCTTAAGATTAATTTCTAAATTATACTCGCTAATTCTGTCCATCAATTTTCCCAAAATAACAAAGTGTTCGCTTACAGTTTTTGTTGCCACGACGATATCTTCCATATATGCAACAATTTTCTTAGCTCTCATAAGATCCTTAAATACATCAAAAATAAATCTCTGGAAAATAGCTGGTCCGTTCCTAAGGCCAAATGGCATCCGTAGGTACTCGAACTGACCATGAGGGGTCACAAAGGATGTGTATTGTATGGATTTTTCTTCTGAAGCTATTTGGTGAAAACCCTATTTGAGATCAATAACTGAAAAACACTGCTTATCCTCTAAATACTCTAAACAATCCTCTATAAGGGGTAATGGAAAATTGTCACGAACAGTAAGTTTGTTAAGGCCTCTATAATCAACGCACATACGAATTTCTCCAGACTTCTTTTTTACCAATACAATGGGAGATGCATATGGAGATTCGCTAGGTCGTATTATCTTTCTTTCCAATAAGTCCTCAATAATTTGCGCCACTTTCTCTCTTTCATAATAAGATAGACGTCTGGGTGTACAATGAAATGGTGTTGTATCCGTTAATCTTATGTTCATCTGCTGTTTCGGCACCGTAACATTATTACACTTGTTGACCAAATACCTAGAACTTATTAGTGCAGTACATTCTTCAGTTGCCTGCCTACCAAAACCTGACCTGATCAATATTTGCGCAAAAGTCCTTAAATTCGTCAGAATTACTGTATGTTTCAATATCATCGCTACTTACTGTTTGCATTACATTTGTATGATTTTTACTTATATTTATCTTATCTGTAAGATTGGTGAACAAGGATTGAGGGTTATCATTCGTGCTTTTTATTTCAATCACTGCGGACAGCAGTCCGCGCTAGTGACGAAAGCAGCACGAAGGGTGCGAAGGCGACTAGCATATATACACAGGAAGAATGGAAAATTTGCTATGACTGTCCGATCAGGTCGAGTTATATACCGATCGCAAGGTATTAACTTAACTTACAAATGTGCATACTAAGACTTTTAGAAACTCACCTGGTTCGTGAGATAAACAGGTGTAAGTGGGAGGGAAAAATTTAAATTATTGGAGCCTAATGGGCCGTTGGAGCCTTTTTTATTTTTATTTCTATTTTTTTACTATTCTAATCAAAAATACGCGTCGAATGACACCTTGATCATCAAAATCCGATCACTGGTTCAGAAGATAATTAATTTTGAAATTTTTGGTGCACCTTTCAAAACGAGATGAAAAGTCAGTCTGTTTGTTTGTTTGTTTGTCTGTTTGTCTGTTTGTTTGGATCAAATCGTAAATTTAGCTTAAAAGTTTGAATGAGGACTTGTTCCCGATCAAAAATCTAGAAACGTTTGTTCTACGACTTTTTCGAAAAAAAGCTAGTTTAGCGGGAAATCGCTAAAAACTGTTAAAATTAAAACCCCTATAGCATCCAAACGATATGAGCTACAGACGTGATCTATGTATCGTTGGAAAGGTATTTTGAAGGGCTTTTAGGCAAACCTTCAAACTTTGTTCTAAAGTGCATAGGTAAAAATCAATAGGTCAAAAAAGATATTTTGTCCCAGATTTTGGCGGTTTTTAAGAAAACGACGCTAACGATTTTTTTTAGCTTTCAATATGTTGTAGTGTGAAAAATTTCACGTTTTTTGATATATGACACAAAATTTTACCGATGGGTTTGGAAGATATTACTTATTAACTGAATATACTTTTTACCTTTACACTACTGCATGTACATATGCAGTATGTTAATGTACATGTAAATCGCCAAAAGCCACAGCATCCAAACAATAGAAGCTACAGATGTGATCTATATATCGTTGGAAATTTATTTTGAAGGGCTTTAAGCCTATCTGTAAACTTTTTTGCATAAAACACAGGTAAAAAGCTTTAGGTGAAATAAGGTTTTTTTTCCCCACATTTCGGCGATTTAAGAAAAATCTACGTTTCAAATAAGTTTTAAATACAGTTGAACTTTCCTAACTCGAACTTATCTAACTCGAATTTCTCAGTAAAATTAATAATCTTAGGAAAAAGAACTCTATAACTCGAATATTTCCCTAACTCGAACCTTTTCTTTGGATAATGGTGATTCGAGTTAGGGAAGTTCGACTGTATGTTATTTGTTGTAGCAATTCAATTTCGCGTTTTTGACTATAACACATAGCCGTCAAATTTCGTTTGGACAAGATATTACCTGTTAACTGAATATAACTTTTACCTTTACACTTCTGCATGTACATATGCAGTAGCATGCATACAGCGGCAGCAAAGTGTCATAGCAGCCAGAGTTTGAGAGTGCTACTAGCTTTTGCGCTTGGCATGTGTGTTTTAAGGGAACCAGTGTTGGCAGACTGTTTGTTTTAGCTTGTACAAAAAATAAACAAAGTTGATAGAATGAAATTTCAAAATTTCTGATATCTTATTCAAAAATTTCTGATATCTTATAAAAAAAACCTCTTTACGAGGTAAAAGTCTAGTGACGAAAACAGTTATATGCCCCAAAATTTCTGATATCCAATTTTGTGACGAATAATATTAAGTTTGACATAAAAATTATTTAAAAAAAAATTTTTGCATTCGGCACTGCGCAAAACATTGAGTTTTATTTGGTATGAAGAATTGAGACATTTTGGCGCAATGTGCCGAGTGCCAAAATTTTTTTTAAAATAATTTTTATGTCAAACTTAATATTATTCGTCACAAAATTGGATATCAGAAATTTTGGGGCATATAACTGTTTTCGTCACTAGACTTTTACCTCGTAAAGAGGTTTTTTTTATAAGATTTTATAAACTAATTTAATATTCATTTTTTGCAAAGCATCACGGCCCAGTAATACAAAGCTGGGTAATGTTTTGGGTTTTACAACATAAAACAAAATCAAATACGTCTTCGTGACAAAATTAATATGGCCTTCAGTTTGGCCCTTAATAGGGATAAAATTCCCACCTAATCCATAATATTTTTCATAACATGGCCTAAAAACTACATTTCTGAGTACTAATGATATATCAAGAAAACTTACTGGACTACCGGTATTAACTAAGGCACGAATATTATATCTTTGCTCACCAGGCGATACTCATAAATCAATCAACGGTGTTACAGGGATTGTCGTACACCCATCCAACTTCTCTCCAGATATAGGTTCCTCTTGCGGCAGCAATGCGCTCCCATTAGCGCTCTGCTTTGGACATTGACGGTACTGATGATCCGTGCCCCAACACTTGAAGCAAGCTCCTTGAGGTCTTTTGGGCTGCTTACAGTCGGACATACGATGCCCAAACTTAAGACAGTTAAAACACCTTATTTCTCCAGTTTGCTGACCCTCCAATGTCTTCGGACTAGTCTTCTCGTTTTCTGCAGCACGATTCCCAACTGCTCCGGGCACTTGTCGAAACTGGTCATATATGAGAAGCTTCTCACGCAGCTCGTCCAGCGAAGTACAATACATCATAGATGCAGCGGCGCCTGTCTTGTCTTGCAGTCCCTGGACAATAAACTGGATAACATCGTTCACAGCTACCTCAGCCTGCATAGCTATGCTGCACATCGCCACAAAATACTGTAACGCGCTCTCTCCTTTTTGAATTTTGCGTGCTTCCAGCTGCTTTCCGATATCCCACGCTGTCACCTTATGTCAAAAGGTGTGGATTAACTCCTGCTTCATGTCCTTCCAGTTTAATATACCGGTATTGCGCATGTACAACTGGGCAGATCCGGATAGGAGACGTTTAGCGTACACAAAGCGCTTCATGGGACTCACTTTGTAAACATCCATAATATCCTCAAAATCACGTGTCCAAAGCAAAACGGGGTAGTTATCATCGCCGGAGAAAGAGCGCACTAAAGCTTCAACATCTTTGACGCTTAAGGCATCTTTGGACCCTGTATCAGAGGACATATCCATTTTTTCCAATTCCGTTTGCAGTTCAGCAATCCGTTTACGAGTAGCCAGAAGATTTTCCAATTGTTCCAAACGTTGCGCTTCAGCTTCATAACTTTTTCTCAATTCGCAGAATTCTTCCTCTTTCGCTTTATTCGGCTGAATTTCATCACATTTTGGTCGATCGGCCATTTTGAATTGTTCATGAATTTCGTCAGAGACCGGCGTTAAATTGTCGGCGTCGCTTACGACAAGGTCTGAAGGTGGTAGTAAGGGCAAACTTATTAATGGTTCATTTGGATCCTTTGCATCGATCAAATTCACGTTTGCCATATTCACAGCTTTATTTACTGCTGCTCGAAGTTGTTGAATCGACGCGTCTTCACTGATGCGCCCGCCACAACTTTTTAATATAGTATGTAGTTTTGATTTAGTTTTACAAACGATTTCACTGTATTGCATCGCTCAAGCGGTCTCGAGAAGGATTGGGGCATACCCCACACCTGATATGTAAAGTTTTAAGTTCTTTATTTTCTATTTTAAAAATATTCGCACAATTTCACAACCTTCACGGTCAGGGGATTTTTTTTAAAGTAAGTATCGAAGCTCGTTGTATCGATATGGTTATTCCACGATATCGATACAACTCGCTTATTCATATCGATACATGTGTTGCTTAATTCTATCGATTATCTTATTTTAATTTTAAATAATTATTACGGACTTTACCCAAATGATACTAATTCGTCCGCAACACTTATGCGCCATGTAACGTTGAGCGAGCTAGACGCTTATATTAAGCACCTAGAACTATGTAAAGCTCCTGGACTCGATCAAATCGACAACTTTTTTGTCAAATCACTACCAACAAATGCTAGACTTTTCCTGCTGCTCCTTTATAATAATATGCTACGTCTGCGCTATTTTCCATCACAATGGAAATGTGCGGCTGTCCATATGATGCTAAAGGGCGGCACAAGATCTACAACTGAACTCTCATCATATCGGCCAATAAGCTTACTTCCAACTTTTTCAAAACTGTTCGAGAAAGTTGTGTATGAGCGGCTACTTGAACAATTACAATCTCCAATGGAGAATAAAGTTAACTTGGATGGTGCTAAAGTGATACCGGACCATAAATTTGGTTTCCGTGAGAATCATAGCACCATCCAACAAGTGCATCGGCTTGTCGCACACTAACAACGCATTCGAGAGAGGCTTTTGCACATCGGGAGTATTTCTTGATTTGCAACAAACTTTTGATCGTGTATGGCATGATGGGCTACTGTTTAAGCTTCGCATGCACACGAGCGAGCCTCTCTTTAAAATCTTCAAATCATACCTGACCAATCGTAGCTTTTGCGTGCTGGGCAATGCATCGGCTAATGATGACATGGGGGGCCCCTGCCTGCCGTCGCCTCGGCCAATATTGGCTGGAGTGCCGCAGGGCAGTGTTTTGGCGCCTCTGCTATTCAACATTTACGTGTCAGACATGCCATGCATTGCCGAGCATCTCAATATGGCACATCAACAAGTGCCCTTTTCCCGTGATTCTTTCAAGTGCGACACACAAGGACTCACTGCAACCTATGCAGACGATACTGCTTTTTTATGCAGTGCTATCAATGCAGTAGTTGCCAGCACAAATATGCAAGAACATGTGAACCGATTTGCTGAATGGGCCAAAAAATTGAACATTAAAGTAAACAGCAACAAATCGGTTCACATTCTCTTCACATTACACAATCCCATCTCTTACACTGGCTTAATTCCAAACCCAATTAAAATTGGTAGTAACGTCGTAACGGCCAAGAGCCATTGCAAATATTTGGGTCTGCACATGGATAGCAAATTGAAATGGGCACAACATACTGGTGCCACTGTGCAAACAGTACGTTCAAAGCTAGCCAAACATAAATGACTAAGAAAAACAAATTGTTAATCTACAAGCAGATCATAGCTCCTATATGGCAATATGGTTTGGAGCTATATGGCTGTGTGGCTGACACACATTTGCGAAAATTGCAAAGTGTGCAGTCGCGAGCTCTAAGGCTCATTTGTGGTACACCGTACTATGTTAGTAATCATACGCTGCATCAGAACACAAACACTTGCACAATATGGGACCAAATTAATATCCATTCTAGTCGGTACAATGACCGACTAGCCAACCATCCTAACCATTTAGCTAAAAAGCTATTTTGTCAAGGGCGTATTCGTCCAAATCGTCGTCTCCGACGAATTTGGCCTGGCTACGATTTAATTCATAGCCAAGAGCCAACCAATTTTTTCCGTTAATAAACGGCAAACATTACAAATGCTCTTTTCATTTTATTTATTATTTTCCAATTATTCTTTTTATTTATTATCCTTTTATTATTTCAAAAATTATTATTTTCAAAAAACTTTGCATTTTTCAATGCAGCGCCAATAAGTATGTATGCTATAGCATGCATAATCAAAACAAATCTGCCAGCCAGTGCAATCTGCATTTCCCAATGCAAATTTACTTTAATGTGCTGGCACATCTTGCTCCTGAGTCTTCAATTGCCAGCCGGCTTTTTAGTTGCATACTTGCAACTATTCGTCCATGTGCTTGCACACTCAACTCTAACGGTTTTTTCACTGCTGCTCCAGCTGTTGTCACTGCCTTTGCTGGCCTCGGCGTCGTCTTAGTCTCTCGTGGTCACCATTGCTGCTGTAGTCAACCCAGTGGCTATGCTTAAAACATCCACATCAACTTGCATACA
Source organism: Drosophila quinaria (assembly GCA_035047525.1). Lineage (NCBI taxonomy): Eukaryota > Metazoa > Arthropoda > Insecta > Diptera > Drosophilidae > Drosophila > Drosophila quinaria. Next base: position 71,862 of record JAWNPO010000432.1, read on the forward strand.
ATATGTGCTTTTGTTGTTGATACGAGCTTCTACACCAAATGGAATCATCATGAGCTTCTTGCTCACACCCGTGAAATCAGCCAGTCAACAATGCTGGCTCACACTGCGCCCAAACATTTGCGCTTCCAACAACAACATGATGTTCATTAGACGCAACTATATATTCGCCACACCTGCCAGCCAGTAAGCAGCAAAAAGAATAATTGCCTACTTATTTGGGCAATCTTTTTCCTTCAATGTGCTGGCACACAACAACAACAACAACCAAACCTTAATGTTTCACTACGTTACAAAAAATGAGCATTAACCCATCGCCTGCCAGTCTGTGCTTTAAAACGCTCGCTCTGCATTTTTCAATGCATCAAAATCGTCACTGTGCTGGCACACATTAAACTACAGCTACACAATCAAAAACGCTGTGACTTTGTCGCTTCAGCCAGGCCAGACGGGCCAACCAGCCATCAATGTGCTGGCATACGCTACGAAAATCAATCAGGCCTGTTCCGGTTTTCACTTTCGGCAAGATTTTGCGAAAGTGAATTTTCCTCACTTGTGTTACGAAATGCGATTATTTCGTACATTTATGCACGCACACAAAACAAAACAAATAAAAATGCACAATGTCGATTTGCATCTGACAAGCACAGCTGTTTTACGTGAGGAGCACAACATTGTGAGGAGCAGAGCTGTTAATGTTGTTTCCAGGGCTGAGGGCGGTTTGCTGCAGGGAAATTTCCCTTTCTTAGTATTTTTTGGTTTTCTCCTGTATTCCTTTGAATTACACAATTTTGCGAGGAAGAAGAAGTGTTTTTTTTCTCTAAAAACGTGGATCGGCAAGGAAAGAAATAAAAAGCAACAGAAGACATATTATTTTAGTGGACAATTTGGAGGGAAAGCCTAAACCAATTTGAATTAAAACTCACCGCAGTTGGGTCAGTATTTTTGTCAATTTAAATTAGTGGTAATTTGTGCGTGGGGAGTAAACGAATACTGTTTTTGTTTAACAGCAGCAATCAGCAGACAGCAGATTGTGCAGCAACCAACTGCCGACAGAGCACAATTGGACAAACAAGTACGCAGGAGGGCGCCACCAGAGGAGCGATTGGCCACCGCCTCTGGGTGGCCACAAGGTTTTTATAGCATTTTTTCAATCATTCAATTCAACATTGAAGCTAGAAGAAGAAGCGTTATATTAAACACCCCTGCGGCACGCTCACCGTGGCTTTTGGCACCACCGAGCAGAACTTCACCAAAACATAAAATTAAAGTAATGAAAACCAAATAACCAAATAATGACACACACATATATGTATGAATAAGCACAGCATATTTAATATACAATTGCTGCAATATCGAGACGCTTATCTAACGACCAATCCACATCTCCGACACGAATCGTCTTCTAACATGCTATAATTAATGGAACATTAATTAATTATTTATCATTTAATTCATTTATTATTTCATAACTTATATATTTATTTATTTATTATTTATTTACTTATCTAATTGTTAATTTATTTGTTTGATTAATTGTTTAACTATTATTTATTTTTCCTAATTTATATTTGCTAATTTAATTCTTTGTTGTCAGCAGCCCCTGGGTCCCTTATAGCTCTTCTCTGACTGCTCGAGCGTTAGGTGGTGTTTGGGGTGTCTCAGTTCGGTTGTCCTTTAATCTGAAATACACTGGAAATAGAATAGAAAACGAAATGTTAGGATTAATTAAATAAATGTTTTGTAATAAGTTCTAAATTGAAAAACTTGAGTAAATACCTTAATATGGGGTGAAATGGGCTGACGCACGGCTGGAGTGGCCGGAGTAGGGAGTTGATCTCATTTCACCATGATCAACTAATGGTAGGGTGGGCGACGCAGGTGCTGGCAGTTTGTCAGTGCCATAATTTCCCTTCTTTTCAAACAGGAACGCCAGAACAGATGACCGGTGAAATTCAGAAAATAAATAAATTGATGTTACCCGACTATCCGTCTATCGAGGGTCTTATCCATCCCTGGAAATGCCGTGAGCTAGCTGGCAATCGATATTCGGA